>CAUYQU010066576.1:0-112357 GCA_963574635.1 Cheracebus regulus | reverse complement strand
GCAGGAAGTAGTCAGAAAGAGCGGCGCCCTCTATGTATCATCAAAAGGTCGGAATGTAAGGCCAGTTGCCTTGCTGGGAGCTAGGACGCACCCCTCCCCCCCGCTCCTTTTTTCCCTTTTACAAGCCCCGAGCAAGCTCAGACATGCTCAGGCATGTTCCCTTCTCCCTTGCTCGCATGGCTGGTCTTCTCTTAAAGAGCCCAGTATGCAAACAAGGTGCTGCAACCATAGCTTCTTAATAACCAATAGCAGCTAAGCCTTAACAACCAATAGCAGTTGAGTCTTAACAACCAATAGCAGGCAAGTAATTCCAACCAATAACAGGCCAAGTCCTAGGTCAAGGCTTGTAACTTACCCAATAGCAGTCTTGCTCTCCCACAACCATTCGAGCTGTTTCACTCCCTATAAAACCCCCTGTCTGAGAGGAGTCTGTGCGACTTCTCCGGCCCCTCCTGTCTGGACCGCAGAACCTCACCCGGGAGCCTGAATAAATTCCCTTTCATTGGATTATTTTGGTGCTGGCCTCAGTTTCTTTGTTTTATCCTCGGAAACAAACCTTACAAGTGGTGCCAAAACCCGGGAGCCTGAATAAATTCCCTTGCATTGGATTATTCTAGTGCTGGCCTCAGTTTCTTCATTTTATCCTCGGAAACAAACCTTACACCTACCTCAAAAGTAGTACGGGTCCAGTAGGGTTGGAACGCACCAATTTACAAAACTGTAGTTTCATAATCTCCAATACCTGAAAGAGAGGGTTGAAAAAAGAAAATAATTCTGTGATAGGTTGATGGTTGTTGGATGACATTTCAGCTCTCACTGCAGACTCAGAAAGATCCAATAGGTGCTGGACATAGGGGCTCACAACTGTAATCTCAGCATTTTGGGAGGTTGAGGCAGGAGGATCGCTTGAGGGCAGGAGTTCAAGACCAGCCTGGGCAACATAGTGAGACCCCATCTCTACAAAAAATAAAAAATTAGCCAGGTATGGCAGAACATGCCTGTTGTACTAGCTAGTGGGGAGGCTGAGGTGGAAGATCACTTGAGACCAGGAGGTTGAGGCTACAGTGAGCTGATTACACCATTGCACTCTAGCCTGGTGACAGAGTGAGAACCTGTCAAAAGAAAGAAAGAGAAAACAAAGGAAAGACGCAGGAAGAAAGAGAGAGAGAGCAAGGGAGGGCGGGAGGAAAGGAAACAAAGGAAGGGAAAAGAGGAAGAAAGAAAGGTCTACTGTCCTTGGTAAGCCTTGGACTTGGGATCCCAGCACCTGCAGCAGCCCCGAGCTCCCTGTGTGCCCAATTCTGCAGTGTTTCTCCCCCCAGCTCCACCCACAGACCCCATCTCGGCCTCCATCACCAGTCTACAGTTCCCTCTGGCTTCCTTCCTACTCAATCTGCCTCCCAGGACCAAGGCCCACCTTGACCCTCCAGGTACAAACCTGCTTCCCTCCCTAGCAGCAGCCATCCTCGGAAACACAGCGTCATCCGCATCCCCATTGGTGGTTTCTTTAAAGAATCTCTCCTTGCTCAGCTGGGCCTGGCACGCTTCCCAGTACCCTTCTTGCCTGGATTTCTCCCCACTGAACCCTGGGCCTTCAAAGGCCAGCCGCATTGCTTGGGTCAGCCTCACTGCCTAACTAGAGTCCCTCAGTGCTGTGGGCAGGGCCAGATCCTGTACACAGATTCCCAGCATGCCTGAGCAGGTTCTCCTTAGAAAGCAAAGCCACATCGAGCTCATGAATATGCAAAAAAACATATTTTCATAATCTCCAAAGCCTGAAAGAAAACATTTTTGGAAGATAATGCTATACTAGCAGGTGAGCTGTTGCATGACATTCTCTTTTCTCTCCAAAGTTTCATAAACATTTTGTGCTTGTTTAACAAAGAAGTAAATGTTATTTACCTTGCCAAACATTCTAAAGTATATCTGGGAAGTATATTATTTTTGTTTTAATACTTAAGTTCTGGGGTACATGTGCAGAATGTGCAGGTTCGTTACACAGGTATACATGTGCCATGGTGGTATTTCTCCTAATACTATCCCTCCCCCCGCCCCCACCTCTTGACAGGCCCTGGTGTGTGATATTCCCTTTGGGAAGTATATTCTTGAGAACATCTAATAAATTTTTTAAGACTAAAGATAATGAGGTGAGACATACCCTAAGGGTTATTAGAAAGCAAAACAAGGCAATGATAACTTAAAAAAAAAAAAAACAGCAATAAAAACAGTGCAATGATGTCCCTGAAACAAACAAAATTAAAACTACACAAATGCACACGACATGATAAATAAATGTAACATGTTATAAAGGCAGAATTACAAACTAGTGAGAAAATGAGAGATCTTCCAGGAAATCATGTTTGCACAATTGGCTGAGTTTCAGACACAGAATGAAGTCTTTATTTTTTTATCTTGAATTGAAAATAGGTTCCAGATGGATTAATGATTTGACTACATAAAACCAAGTCATAAAAATAATAGAAAAAGAAAAAACAATGAAAAGATTTATACTAAATCAAGGCCAAATAGGGACTTCTATGTACAACACAAAAGACAGGCATGTCAACAGGATGGCTTTGACCAGGGCGGCCAGACATGAACAAGGCCAGGAATGCAGAGTACAAATAGTAGCGCATATATCACATGTGTAAATATCTGATTATAAATCAAGCTAACAGATTGTTAAATTAAAGATGTTTTATCCTTCTCTATTCTTTCATAAAACAAAAACATGAAATTCATAGAAAGCTATGGTTTTTAAGATTGGAAGTTAAAGGCTGCATATCATAATGACTGTATTGTGCCTGGGTATTCTGTTGGTGAGCCATCAATATGTGGGCGAGTCATAAAACAAATACAAATAACAAATAAAATGTTATATTTCATTCATAAAAATTATTTTCTTGCCTTCACCTCAGTAAAAATCACGGCATTATTTTAAAATTTTACATAATTTATGTTCCATTGACTCTAATGATTCAAAGGATTACAAAGCAAAACTTAATTGCATTTTAAGTGTACAAAATTTGAATTATTTTCTGCAAAAATATACATTGAATGAAGATTAAAATCTAAAATTATTTTAATTGGTTTTTGAAAAACATTTTTCATCTAAAATATCCATGATAAATTATTATAATTAAAAGGCAACACTTTAATTAGTGGCTATCAGAATTTTCAATCAAAATCACTTATGCAAAGATAAAATTTTAAATTTATTTTTATTAGTTAAATCTTACTAAATAATAAAAATGACACTATTTACAAACCTAGCATTCACAGTTCTTGTTGCCAATGTGAAGAAAGGAAATCATGCTTCATACCTACTGTGTTTAGATATATGTGTATACAAAATACCATATGTATTGAAATGGTATTAATCTTTTTTTTTTTTTTTTTGTGAGCTGGAGTTGCACTCTTGTCACCCAGGCTGGAGTGCAGTGGTGTGATCTTGGCTCACTGCAACCTCCACCTCCCGGATTCAAGTTATTCTCCTGTCTCAGCCTCCCGAGTGGCTGGGATTACAGGTGCCCACCACCACTCCTGGCTAATTTTTGTATTTTTTAATAGAGATGGGATTTTGCCATGTTAGCCAGGCTGGTCTCGAACTCGTGACCTTAAGTGATCCACCTGCTTCAGCCTCCCCAAGTGCTGGGATTACAGGCTTGTGCCACTGCACCTGGTCATGGTATTAATCTTTTTTTTTTTTTTTTTGAGATGGAGTTTTGCTCTCGTTACGCGGTCTGGAGTGCAATGGTGCGATCTCGGCTCACCGCAACCTCCGCCTGGGCTCAAGCAATTCTCCTGCCTCAGCCTCCCGAGTAGCTGGGACTACAGGCGTGTGCCACCATGCCCAGCTAATTTTTGTATTTTTAGTAGAGACAGGGTTTCGCCATGTTGACCAGGATGGTCTCGATCTCTTGACCTTGTGATCCATCCACCTCGGCCTCCCAAAGTGCTGGGATTATGGGTATGAGCCACTACACCTGGACCATGATATTAATCTTACAGAGAGAATAATGTGTTTGTGTATATACAAAATATTGTACGTACAGAAATTATTTTAAACCTTATAAATATTCCTATCTAATAAGTTCTCCAGATTCAAGAATTGAAACAAAGAAGCAAGAAAATGGACATGCAGCCCAATGAAGAGACTGTGCTTGAGCATGCAAGAATAGATTGAATGCACGCCCTCCATGAGACAGGGTTTGGCCAGGTAATCAATGTCTTTTTTCTCACCGAAGCACTTCCGTGTCCCAGTTCTCCATCCCAGAGCCATGAACCTCCTTAGCCTCGGCCACAATACAACATACACACCGCCCTAGTATTGGGACATGATCACCTTTTGTTTTGAGAACGTCTGGCAAGAGGTGAGACTTTTTTTTCCAGGAAGCCAAATGAAACAGTCAAAACAGCTGTTGTTTAGGATACAGACCCCACCATACCACGGCCAGGCAAAGTCAATCCTCAAGCAAGCATTGGCTTTGACAACATTCAAAAATCACTTATGCGTAAAGCAAACAAAAGAAAGCAAAAATTCCGTGAACAAAATTTAAAAGCAAAAATACATCTGCAACAGACAGGACAAACCAAAGATTCATAGTGTCATTACTATGTTAAAAAAAAAAAAAAAAAAAAAAAGTTTTTAGAATTGTCCCTAAAGGGAAATCTAAAGATAATGACACCAAGAAACTGACAAAAGAAAACTTTAGATGGCCCCCAAAAAAGTCATTCAAGCTTACAAGTAGCACTTGCTTCCAGGGCAAGGGCCTGCATGGATTTCCTGGCAGGCTGCAGGCCCAGTGTTTTTGAGTTTCGGAGATGCAGGAATGGGAGCCCATGAGGGGAGGGGGATTGGGAGGAGAGCCAAGGCCCCAAAGATCCACTTTCAGGAAGCCATGTGGAGTCATCACTGTCGCTGTCACAGAGAGATCCAGGAGGGAGGTTCACCTTGGGAGTCAAGAGATGCAGGAAAAAAGAGGCTGTGTTTTGCTTTGAACAAGGGCATTTTGTTACATGGGAGGAGGACAGAGGATAACTATTACCTTTCTTGCTCTGCGGGCCTATTTTGTGCCAACCTCTGCACAGAGCACCTTCAGGGGCACCTGTCTGAAACCCAACAGCCTTTTTTCTCATTTGCCAGTGACCTCTGACAGAGCTGACTCTGTAAAATGATGGCTTTACCAAACGCAGATTCCATGATCATTCAATAATCAGGGACTTGAAGCTGTTTGAAGTAACTGTTTCTTCTTCTAGCCCAGAAATTAAAATCACCAGCTTTTACTTAAACTTATTAAACTGGATGTCTAAAACATCACTTCTTCTTTGACAAAATACATGGCTAAAAATTTCCTGTTACCATGATTAACAAACCGGCAATAAGCATTTAACTAGAAGTTCAGGACCCATGGCCAGTGAGGCTAAAATTAGCTTGATTTTATTTGCCATTAACTGTGCTCAACATCTTTCTATTTAACAATAGACTTCATAAGTCATTATTGGGAGTAAATATTAAGAGAGCCAAGCCTTGAAAGCCGCCCAAGGCTTCCATAGGCTTGCCACCATATTGTAGGTTTATTCATTAAATAATAGGAGCCCAGATACAAGTTACAGCACTTCTCTAATCCAGCCTTTCCATAGCCACAGTCTCACTGGAATACTATGCTAAAGTGGCACTAATTTTATCTTAGATTTAACTAAACTGAAATAATTACAATCTTCCATTATTTTTTAAATAAAGAGACTATTCTCCATCAATCCAGTGGATTCTTGCACGCTGCTAGCTCTCCTGGGCCTCCCACTCATGAATAACCATCTACTTCTTAGACAAGCTCTCCCAAGGTGTTCACCACCTGCTGCCTTGGAGGGTGGTCTCCAAAGCAGAATTTTTGTGTCTAAAAATGTATCTGATTTTGCTAAATAAGCACCATCTGAAAGCACCAGGAAGAGTGCAAATTTGTACCCTTCTTGAGTCTGGTATAGCAGCGCCTGGAGGGACTTGACTCTAATATCCCTCAGCAGACACTTAACACCTGCCAAGGTCATTTTCCTCTGCCTCCTGATGATCTTCAAAAACAGAATGTCAGGGTCCTTTGGCCATTCTTAGTCATGCAGACTCCAAGGCCTTAGGAAAACCAACTTTCATCTCTGTATTGCTCTTCTCTAATGACTCATCCCAAGGTTTTATTACTGATATTGTTGCTGTCATTTTGCACTGTGCTTTCTGCCACTGAACTAGAATGATCAAAGAATTTTCATCAAAAGAATTGATTTAGTATACATAGCCAGATCACTAATACACCTGGATAAATCAATCATTTTAATTTTATGAGTTTTACTAGAATTTTATTTGAAAACAACCATGAGATGCTACTTCGCCTTGGGTCACCCTGCTGGTGCTCATGTGTATCTATACTCAAACAATTGTTGTAAATTCACATCATATCCAACGCTTCTGTGTTTTAAGGGTTAAAGATAATAAGCTTAAACATGCTGGCACAGAGTCAGTGCTAACCAAGTGTCTGTTTAGGGTTAACAATTGTGTTCACCTAGACCACTTGGGTTGTTTGTTTATTTGTTTGTTTGAGATGGAGTCTCGCTCTGTTGCCCAGGCAGGAGTGTAGTGTCAATATCTTGGCTCACTGCAACCTTCACCTCCTGGGTTCAAGTGATTCTCTTGCCTCAGTCTCCCTAGGATCTGGGATTACAAGCACATGCCACCATGCCCAGCTAATTTTTGTATTTTTAGTAGAGACGGGGTTTCACCATGTCACTACTAAAACTACAAAAATTAGCTGGGCGTGGTGGTCTAGATCTCTTGACCTCATGATCTGTCTGCCTTGGGCTCCCAAAGTGCTGAGAGGCCAGGATGGTCTAGATCTCTTGACCTCGTGATTTGCCCGCGTTGGCCTCCCGAAGTGCTGGGATTAAAGGCATGAGCCACCGCGTCCGGCCACTTGGTTTTTCTGATGTTGTCTGAAGCACAATACATTTGTGAGATCTTGAACTGCTAACTGATCTTCCACATGAGTTATTCCCAGCCTCAGGCTTCTGGCAGGAAGGGCTGGCTGTGTCAGAGAGAGCACTTGGCTTTGGCACTAGACTCTGCAGTGGGGCATGGCAGATACTAGGGAAACTTAGAGAGATGCTGAAGTCTAGAGGGAGCCGTCATGTTCAAGGGATGCACAAAAACATCCAGACACGGCTTGGGAATTCTAAGGCCAGATGGTGCAGGGGGCATTGATGTGGAACGGAAATAGTCAGACATCAGGCAGGAAGTTAACACTGGTCTGGATGGAGGGAGGACTGCACAGAGATTTGTTAGATTTGGGTCCCTGGGATGGAGACACGAAGCCCCAGAGAGACAGGGCCACTGGACTCACTGCAGGAATGAAAACAAGGACCAAGACCAAGGTCTAGGCAGAATTACTTGTACCTGCTCAAAGGCTCAGAAACAAGAGGAGATTTATTTCTAATGAACCACATAGTCAGAGTTGGGCTAGTTGCAAAGGAGAACCTTGCCAAGCCTCTCAGGTTGGGCTGGTTTAAGCATTTGTCTGAGAAGTAAAAGGGAGAAAGAAATGTGCTTGTGGCCCCAACTAAAGGAAGAAGAGGGCCTCTAAGGCTGGGCTCCATTTGAGGTGAGAACTGATGCAGAAAATTACAATTAGGGAAGGCGCGGTGGCTCACGCCTGTAATCCCAGCACTTTGGGAGGTTGAGGTGGACAGATCACGAGGTCAGGAGTTCAAGACCAGCCTGGCCAAAATGGTGAAATCCTGTCTCTACTGAAAATACAAAAATTAGCTGGGCATGGTGGTGCACGCCTGTAGTCCCAGCTACTCAGGAGCCTGAGGCAGGAGAATCGCTTGAACCCGGGAGGCAGAGGTTGTAGTGAGTCAAGATGCTGCCACTGCACTCCAGCCTGAGTGCCAGCGCGAGACTCCATCTCAAAAAAAAAAAAAAAAAAAAAAAAATTACGATTAGTATAAAGTCATTCCACCCAGGCTATAAAATCATCTGATTCGACCCAACATGATTATAAAAACCACTATTATAAAAACTGGGATAAAGATGTGACATTAAATATTAAATTTCTCTCTAAACTGGATGGCTTTTGAAATCAGATTTCTAGTAGACGTGAATAAGTGCATATAGCAAGAGAATATAACTACAAGGAAACTTTTGTTTAAAAAACTCTTACTTCAGACTCTCACTTCTTCTTCTTCTTTTTTTTTTGAGATGGAGTCTCACTCTGTTGTCCAGGCTGGAGTGCAGTGGCTCAATCTTGGCTCACTGCAACCTTCACCTCCCAGGTTCAAGTGATTCTCCTGCCTCAGTCTCCCAAGTAGCTGGGACTACAGGCCCACCCACCAACATGCCCAGATAAGTTTTTGTATTTTTAGTAGAGACAGCATTTCACAGTGTTAGCCAAGATGATCTTGATCTCCTGACCTCATGATCCACCCGCCTTGGCCTCCCAAAGTGCTGGGATTACAGGCGTGATCTACCGTGCCCAGACAAGTCTCTCACTTCTTAAATCATAGCTCACAGTTCCTATTACTGTTAGAAAAAAATGGTAAGGCTTTGAAATTTGTCAAAATAGAAAACAAAGGATTACTGCGTGTCCTTTCTGGGGTTCTCCATGAACAATCTCTGAGCTATTTTACAGCTCTTTAAATAGAAAACTAACACAAATTAGTTTTGCCCAGATAGATGCAAATTTGTTGTATCTGGCGGAATGCAACTGATTAGTGACCCATTTTGCATCTACAGCTGATTATTGAACAACCTGGGGTTAGGGATGCTGAAGCCCTCTTCGGCTGAAAAATACATGTATAACTTTTGACTTCCCCAAAGCTTACCTACTGACAGTCTACTGTTGACTGGAAAACTTACCAAGAGCATAAGCAGTGGATTAACACATATTTTGTATTTTACATGTATTATATACTGGATTATTCCAATAAGGTAAGCTGGAGAAAAATCGTTATTAAGAAAATCGTATGGAAGAGAAAATACATTTACAGTGATGTACAGTGTATATTGATAACATAAGCTTATACTATTTAATTACGAGATAAATCATCTGTCTGAAATGCAGGCAATTGCAGCTGCAGGCCTCTATCTATGGTACACATTGAGCAATTCAACTTTTTCTTGTAAAATCATGGCTTATTTTTGCTTCTTGGGAGCACTTCCAGCATTCCTAGTGGCGCTTCACATGGGTCCCATGGTGTTATTCAGGGTTTATGGTGTTTCACTAACCACAATGTAAACTCCACGAGCACCACGAGAGATCGCTTTTTACTATGATATGCAATTGACTAGAGAGATGAACTGTTCACAGGGAGATAAGTGTCACATGGCATTTTTAAGCAGATACTGGCAACCCTTGAGCTCACCTCAATAGCAACAGGAGGTGGCTACAAACCTATCACAGCAGTACAGCATGGGTTGCAGTTAATTTCATGCAGTTATGGCTTAACACTGCATCAAGACATTTGTTCACATTTTTCTCAACTGTGAATGGTGCCATATACAATCTGGGTTTGTGTGTGTACTTTTTGATAAATTTTAGCTTTTTGTAATAGATTTGTGTATACTTGATGGTAGTAAATTATAAAATAGACTAGTATCTATGTATATTTTATGTATTCATGACATACCTTTTTCTTAATTTTTTCTGTATTTCTAGGCTATGCCATTCATCTGCAAGCTTTTCAAATTATCAAAAATCTCCAAAAAATTTTCTAACACGTTTACCAGAAAAAAATTATGTATAAGTGGACCTGTGCAGTTCAAATCAATATTGTTCAAGGGTCAACTGTATTTGGAGAATCATCTCTCTTTTTTTTCTTTTAGTTTTTTTATTTTTTTGAGACAGAGTCTCTCTGTCACACAGGCTAGAGTGCAGTGGCACAAGCTCGGCTCAAACCTTTGACTCTCTAATCCAGCAATTCTCCTGCCTCAACCTTTCAAGTAGCTGGGACTACAGGCATGTGCCACCATGCCTGGCTAATTTTTGTATTTTTAGTAGAGATGGGGTTTCACCATATTGGCCAGGCTGGTATGAAACTCTTGGCTTCAAATGATCCTCCCACCTCAGCCTAACAAAGTGCTGAGATTACAGGCATGAGCCGCTACACCCAGCTGGAGAATCATTTCTGCATCTTTTTTTTCTGCCTTTGTACCTGTGGTACTTTGAATTCTCCTTTGAGCCAGTTGTGACATCTTACTGGTTCCCTTATTCGTTGATGAGTTAAAAAAAAGTCTTTGACCTGTGTTCATTTCCTAACAGTGTAAGAATTATGATTAAACTCTCTTTTAAATATCCTCTTTTAACACAATAGAATAATCAATCCATTGAAAAGATGCAAGGCTGTATGTATGTGTCCTAGAACATAAACAAAGTCAAAAGAGGCAGCCTTTGCAACGGAAGAAGTGTGCACTGCTGATTGAAGACTGGGCTCCCGTCCCAGTGTTGGCAGTGGCCGTGCCAGCAGCCACAGGCAAGGCTGGGCCCCTCTCTGACTCTGTGAACCCTCTGGGGAAATGAAGGTGAATTATGGTAGCCCTGATTCCTGGGGTTCCACACCATCAAATCCAACTAGATTTATCTTTGAATGTGTGGCTTACAATCTAATACAAATGTAACATCCTGTCTTACCCTAAAGGATGAATCCAAAACATCAAAAATTGAGTTAAAATGCAGTTTCCTAAATAAAGAGCAAACATTTCTGTTTACCCATTACTAAACATGAGTACAGGGTACTCCCTGACAGTCAAATTCCAGTCTTCTCCCTCTTTGAGGGACAGCTACTCCCCCAGCTGAAGGACTCCAGGAACGTTAGTGGGACTTTGATCACTTATGAAATGAATGTAAAGAGGAGAGGCATGGGGACTGCTCAAGCAGTGCCCACAAGCCCTGGCCAGCTGCAGCTGAGGTCAGGTACAATGCAGTCCCCAGAGAGATGGTTTTTTTCTTTGAGACAGAGTCTAGCTCTGTCACCAGGCTTGAGTCCAGTGGCACGATCTCAGCTCACTGCAACCTCCACCTTCCAGGTTCAAACGATTCTCCTGCCTCAGCCTCCCGAGTAACTGGGATTACAGGTACGCAGTGCTACGCCCAGCTAATTTTTGTATTTTTAATAGACACTGGATTTCACCATGTTGGCCAGGATGGTCTTGATCTCCTGACCTCATGATCCACCCACCTCAGCCTCCCAAACCCAGAGAAATTTTAATGAAATTATCCTATAGTAGAAAGAACAGCCATCCCTACCCAAAAATTAAATCGTTAGTCAATCAAATAATTAACAAATGTGGCAGTTCTTGCAATTTTTAATTTGAAAAAGATCACTAAATTGACAAGCTAAAGTCCATCCGTTTTGAAAATATGTATTATGAGTGTACAAACATATTTCAGATATATACATATATATTTCTGTACTGCAGTGAAATGTTGTAAATAGCTATGAAATTTTGAAAAGTTATTCATTTGCAAATGTTTGTTGAGTATTTATAGGCCTACATTTAACTGAGCAAGGAGGGGAGTGAGTGAAAAAGCAAAGAATATGAACAGATACTTCTCAAAAGAAGACATACCATGTGGCCAACAAACATATGAAATAAAGCTCAGCATCACTAATCTTTAGAGAAATGCAAACAAAACCACAATGAGATACCACCCCATGCCTGTCAGAATGACTATTACTAAAAAGTCAAAAAACAACAGATGCTGGTGAGGTTATGGGAAAAAAAGGAAAGTTTTTATACTATTGTTGGGAGAGTGAATTAGTTCAGCATTGTGGGAGACAGTGTGGTGATTCCTTAAGGAATCAGAAATATCACTTGATCCAGCAATCCCATTACTGGGTGTATACCCAAAGGAATATAAATCATTCTATTATAACGGTACATGCATGCATATGTTCACTGTAGCACTATTCACAATAGCAAAAACATGGAATCAACCTAAATACCTATCAATGATAGATTGAATAAAGAAAATGTGGTGCATATACACCACAGAATACTATGCAGCCATATAAAGGAATGAGTTCATGTCCTTTGCAACATCATGGATGGAGCTGGAAGCTGTTATCCTCAGCAAACTAACGCAGGGACAGAAAATCAAACACCACATGTTCTCACTTATAAGTGGGAGCTGAATGATGAGAACATGGACACATTGGGGAACAACACACACTGGGGCCTGTCAGAGGTGGGGCAGTTTCGGGGAAGGGAGAGCATCAGGAAGAATAGCTAATGGTTGATGGGCTTGATACCTGGGTGAGGGGTTGACCTGTGCAGCAAACCACCATGGCACACATTTTTCTGTGTAACAAGTATGCACATCCTGTATGTGTACCCTGAACTTAAAAGTTGATGAAAAAAATAAATAAATAAAATATCCTTAAAACAATGTATTCATTTGCAAATCTTTATTGAGTATTTATAGGCCTAGATTTAACTGGGCAAGGAGGGACCCTCCCTGAGAGTGGAAGGGAGAAGAACAGATGCTCCAGCTTTCCTCCTCCATCGGTCAAAGCTCACTCACCAGATCCTTGATGCCCCAGAATTTGGGGGCTGGGCATGGACAGACCTGGTGGGACCTGTGTCACCACTAGGTGACAACAGGGAGGCCCAAAGGCAAGAGACAAGAAATGTGAGGCGTGAGTGTGAGGCAGGGAGGGCGTGTGAGGCAGGTCACTGCCAGGTGCTGCCCTGGAGCCACACAAAGGACTGGGCAGTCACCACAGTGGGTCCCTGAAGGCGAGGGGCACAGCAGCCACCTGGTCCTCTCACTTCCAGGGCCATAGTGCTCAGGAAGCGAGGCAAGGACTCAGCTGTGGAAGGTGCGCAAACCAGTCCCAAACACACAGTAAAGTTCCTGTGACCTTTATATAAATTCTTTCTTGGCGTCATTTGCTATCTCCCTTTTTTCTCCATGAGAAAAATGTCCAATCATTTGCATATTTATGGTTCAAATAAGATGATTAGATGTTTTTATTCCTCTCACTTTGCTTCATGAATCGACATGAAATACATTTTGAAACACCTCTTTAAGGAAAGTCACACTTGCAGCAGATTCACTAAGTTAGGAAAAATCACTTTATCTTGGAAAGTTCACTGTCATAAATTTTGATTGTCCCCAAAGCCATTAAAATCCTGGTCCTAGAACCTGCATATTTTACGACCCCCTTCCTTCCTTTATGGTGCTGAGACTTCAGTAAAGAAGGAGTCTTTAATTAAAGGAATGCTAACCAGCAGACAAGGCTCATTTTAGTGTCTGGCAGTGTGTATATTTCCATTTCAGTGGCTCTAAGGGAGTTCTCTTTCCAAGTTATTTTTGACGTGAATCTACAGTGGTAGCCAAGGGAAGTCTGTCTTTGACTATGAAGATAGTCCCCTGAAGCAACATTTTTCCACTTCTTTTGATGCTGTTTTGGTCCTTCATCGTAGGTGTCATACTTAAAATTCTCTTCGTTGACTCCAAAATATGTTGAAGTGCAAACGTTAGGTTTTTGGCATGTGTTCATTATTATTCCCATGACAAATAAAAAGTACTTTGTACCCAGCAATCCTGTTTGATAGATACCCAAAGGAAATTAAATCAGTATGTGTAGAGATGTCTGCATCCCCATGTGCACTGCAGCATTATTCACAATAGCCCAGATGTGTAAACCACCTAAGGGTCATCAACAGATGAATGGATAAAGAAAGTATTATTCAGTGATGCCCTGTATAATGATGTTTGGCTCAACAAAGAACTACATATCCAGTGGAGGTCCCTTACAATTGTAATACAGTATTTTATCATACCTTTTCTATGCTTAGATACATAAATACGTACCACTGTGTCATAATTGCCTACAGTATTGAGTGCAGTCACATGCTACACAGGTGTCTATCCCAGGTATATACAAGACTACACCATCTAGGTCTGTGTAAGGGAACCCTATGACGTTCCCACAACAAAATTGCCTAAGGATGCATTTCTCAGAACATATCCCTTTGTTAAGTGACATAGAATATGTGCAATAGAATATTACTCAGACTTTAAGAAGAAGATTCTTCTACTTTTGGCAATATGGATGAACCTGGTAGACATTAGGCTAAGTGAAATAAATAAGAGAAAGAAAAATGCTGCATGATCTCACTTATAGGTAAGGCTTTTTAAAGCAGAATACGTAGAGAATAAATGGGGTGGGAGGCAGAGAGAAGGAATGAGGAGATACAGGTCAAAGGTTTCAAAACTGCAGATAGGGCCGGGCATGGTGGCTTAGGCCTGTAATCCTAGCACTTTGGGAGGCTGAGGTGGGTGGATCACCTGAGGTCAGGAGTTCCAGACCAGCCTGGCCAACATGGTGAAACCCCATCTTAAAAAACATAAATAAAATTTAAAAATTAAAAAATAAACTACAGATAGGTACAATCAACTAGTCTGGAGAGCTACGGTACAACATAAAAACTATAGGTCTAATATTGCATTGTATACTGGGCATTTACTAAGAGAGTAGATTTTAGGTGCTCTTATCACCCACACACAAAAAAATGGACAACTAGGAGAGATGAGGAATATGTTAATTTGCTTGACTACAGTAATTATTTCACTATGTATATCAAAAATCATGTTGTACACCGTCCCCTCCAACACACACATATATATATACAACAAAAATGAACATTTAAAAAGTACTCCATTCATTTTTTTTTCTCAGACAGGGTCACTGTCACCCAGGCTGGAGTGTGGTGGCACCGTCATAGCTCACTGCAGTCTTGAACTTCTAAGCTCAAGTGATCCTCCCACCTCAGCTTCCTGAGTAGCTAGGGCCACAGGAACACGCCACCACACTTGACTAACTTTTTTTTAGTTTTTTGCAGAGACGTGGTCTTGCTATGTTGCCTAGGTTGATCTTGAACTGTTAATTTTAAAGAACTGTAAAAGGTAAATGGTCTAAGGTAACATCAACCTGGAAGCAAAATTATGAGCACAGTAATGATATTTTACAGAATTTTTCATTTTGTTTTGACCACCATTTGCTATATCAGCTGCCAAGGCTTCCTCCCACCCACTTCCTCCCCAGTCATTGCTGGGATTCCCCAGGGAAGCCTCCTGGAGACCATATTCAGATTCTAGTTTCCCATGGCGATTTACAGCTAGGTATCTAGTGGGCAAATGATACCTATATTCAAGTTGAAGTTCCATGTTTCCATCCCCAAGTCAAACTTCGCAGTCCTCCCACACTTTTCTTTCCTTGCCCTAAGATCCCTTTTTGCATGAAGGGGTGGGAAATGGACAATCTTTACAGTGGATTCTCTGTGGCTCTCCTGGCATTGGTTGCCAGGCTTGCTGACTCTTGTCCAAGATCTGGGTGGCTGGTGATTTCTTTTAGACATTCCAGCAGCTGGGGAGTCCTCTTGCACAGGCCACAATGCAAACAGAAAGTGGGTTCCTTGTCACAGAGCTTAGCTCTGCCCCTCTGTAAAGAGCCTCACGCTTGGAATGGCCTGAGTGTCAACAGGTCTGAGGCTTTCTGGGAGAGGAGTGAGTCTCAGAAGAATGAGGAGGTGCAGCCACCAGCCTTTGTCTGCACCTGGAGTGACCAACTTGTCTTGGTTTGTTGGGATGTGTCCCAATAACTGCCTTAGTCCCAAACAAACCAAGGTGATTGGTCACCATATCTGCACTTTATGTGTACTTCTTTACCTACTTAGAGACCTATAAGCTGACAGTGGGATTCCTTTCCTACCTATTCTCTCAAAGACATAAGAGTATTCCAAGGAGAAAGGATTCCCTTACTGGAATGACCTTACTCCACCTACATCAAAATCAGTATGAATGTTCCTACCACCATAAGAGCACCGTCCTTATCTCCTCTTACAACTTCAAACAGGACACCAAAGCATCCCCTTCTAGGCAGTGTTGTGAGTCACAGCAATTAACCATACTATGACTGCTCTTGGTCTGAAGTCACATTGAGTGTAGCCAAAATGACCTATGCCTTCAATGCCCACACCAAAATAAAGGTCCATGGGAAAGGGGGATTCCTGTCGAAACATCATGAGACATTATAAACTCAGATACATCTCCTGGTTCCTCCATTTGACCAGGCAAACTTCTTCCTCGGGCTCTTTGCACTCTCTGAAATTTCTCCCCTTTCAAATCTTTGCATGGTTCACTTCCACTTCTGCACTTCATTCAGATCTCTGCAGAATATCACCTCTTTCCTTAGAGAAAGCATCCATAAGTTATGTGCCTTAAAGTTCACTTTCCCATTACTCTCCATATGCATACTCTGCTTCATTTGTTTTCATAGCTTTATTATTATCTGTACTTTGTGCATCTCTCAATTTTTCCCAAATTAATCTATAGACTCAGTGCAATCCCAATCACAATTCCAACCAGCATTTCTATAGAAATTTACAAGCTGATTCTACAATTTATTTGAAAATGCAAAGGGCCTAGAATGATACTGATAAAGAGGGACACAGTGGAGGAAAACACTAACTGGTTTCAAGACTTATAAAGCTATACTCATCAACAATGTGGTATTGGCAAAAGGTTAGATGACATATGGATAAACGGAATGGAATAGAGAGTCCAGATATAGACCAATACATATATGGTGAATCGGTTTTTAACAAAGGTGCTGGAAAAACACAATGGGGGAAGGATAGTCTTTTTAACAAATGGTACTTGAACAACTGTGTATTGATTTGGGGAGAAAAAATGGACCTCAACTCAGGCCATATGAACCCCAGACCACAAAACATATAAACCATAAAAGAAAATGTTAATAAACTGGACTTCATCAACATTAAAATTTTCTACTCTGAGAAAAAGATACTTTTAAGAAAATTAAAAGGGTAACTGCAGAGTAAAAGAAAATAGTAACTAAACATTTCTGACTAGAGATTTGTATTGAAAGATAGTCTTACAAATCAATAATAAAACAAGACACATTATTTTTAATGTGAAAAATATCTGAATAGACTCCTCACAAAAGAAGATATATGAATGGATTCAAACTTTATGAAAAGTTGCTCATTATCATTATTCACCAGGAAAATGTGAATTGAAACCACTATAAAATACCACTCCACTTTCACTGAAATACCTAAAATTCAAAAGACTGATAATACCAAGTGTTGGAAAGGAAGTAGAGCAACTGGTAGGGTTGTAAAATGACACAATCTCTTTGGAAAACTGTTCAGCAACTTTTTACAAAGTTAAACATATATCTACCTTGCCTTGCAATTCTACTCCTAGATATTTAACCAAGATAAATTAAAGCATATATTCTTAAACAGACATATACAAGACTGTTTATAGTCCTTTTTTTTTTTTCTTTGAGACAGTCTTGCTCTGTTGCTCAGGCTGGAGTACAGTGAAACAATCTCGGCTCACTGCAACCTCTGCCTCCCAGTTTCAATCTATTCTCGTGCCTCAGCCTCCTGAGTAGCTGGGATTACAGGCACATACCACTACGCCTGGCTAAAAAGTAGAGATGGGGTTTTGCCATGTTTCCCAGGCTGGTCTCAAACTCCTGAACTCAGACAATCCGCCCTCCTCAGCCTCCCAAAGTGCTAGGATTATAGGTATGAGCCACCATGCTCAGGCTATACATAGTACTTTTATTCATAACAGCCAAAATGGAAAAATAGAAAACAACTCAAATATTCATTACCAAGAGAACTAGGGGAAAAAAGAGCTGTAATGCATCAAGGAAAACTACTAATTCATACAACAACATGGATAAATCTGAGAAGCGTGTTGAACCGAGACACCAAAGGGTATATATGGTATGATTCATTTACCTACATTTAGAGAACTGACATCAAATCCAGTCACAGAAATCAGAGCCATGGTGACCTCAAACCGGTGGAGGATTGACCAGGAGGGAACAGGAGGAGATCTCTGGAGTGACTAAAATATTTTACATCTTGATTTGGGTATTGGTTTTACATTTGTCCAGACTCATCAAACTGAATACGTAGGATCTGAGCATTACATTACATGTAAATTTGTCCAGAACATACTAAGCTGTATTTTGGAGGATGTAAATGTCAAAGTGAGGAAAGTAATTCATCACAAAATGAGGGCAGTGGGTGTGCTGGAAAAGTGGTAGGAGCTGCGACCCAGAAAGGGCATATCCGGAGTCCCAGAACATTCTCATTCTCAATCTTGGACAGGATTGTTGGTTTCATAATTATTAGTTAAAACATGCATTCATGCTTTATGCTGTTTTCTGTATGCTTGTTATATTTCACAATTTAAAAATAATTTTAAAAATATAACAGCAACATTTTGGTTCTTAGAAGTCTTCTATCTAACTTTATAACTCAGACTGTAGCAAGACTGCTCTACCTCCTTCCTCTCCCCTTATTCTTTTCATTCATTCTCCTGTACATTTCCTTTTTTTTAACTTTTATTTTAGGTTCAGGTGTACATGCGAAGGTTTGTTACACAGGTAAACTCATGTCACTGGGGTTTGTTGTACAGATTATTTCATCACTCAGGTATTAAATCCAATACCCAGTCTTTTCTGCTCCTCACCATCCTCCCACCCTCCACCCTCAAGCAGACTCTGGTGTCTGTTGTTCCCTTCTTTGTGTTCATTAGTTTTCACCATTTAGTTCCTACTTATAAGTGAGAACATGCAGTATTTGTTTTTCTGTTCCTGTACTAGTTTGCTAAGGATAATGGCCTCCAAGTTCCATTCATGTTCCCACAGAAGTATAATCTCATTCTTTTTTATGGTTGCATAGTATTCCATGGTATATATGTACCAGGTTTTCTTTATCCAATCTGTCATTAATGGGCATTTCAGTTAATTCCATGTCTTTGCTATTGTGAATGCGGCTGCGACAAACATTTGTGTGCATGTGTCTTTATGGCAGAATGTTTATATTACTCTGGTATATACCCAGTAATGGGATTGCTGGATCAAATAGTAATTTTAGCTCTTTGAGGAATCACCATACTGCTTTCCACAATGGTTGAATTAATTTATACTCCCACCAACAGTGTGTAAGTGTTTCCTTTTCTATGCAACCTCATCAGCATCTGGTATATGACTTTTTAGTAATAGCCATTCTAACCATTGCAAGATGATATCTCATTGTGGTTTCAATTTGCATTTCTCCAAAGATCAGTGACATTGAGCTTTTCTTCATAGGCTTGTCGGCCACATGTATGTCTTCTTATGAAAAGTGTTTGTTCATGTCCTTTGCCCACTTTGTTATGGGGTTGTTTTTCTCTTGTAAATTTAAGTTCCTTATAGATGCTGGATATCAGACCTCTGTATCAGATGCAAAGTTTGCAAATATTTTCTCCTATTCTGTAGGTTGCCTGATTACTCTATTGATAGTTTTTTGCTGTCTAAAAGCTCTTAAGTTTAATTAGATCCTATTTGTCAATTTTTGCTTTTGTTGCAATTGCTTTTGGTGTCTTTGTCATGAGATCTTTGCCCATTTCTATGTCTAGGATGGTATTGTCTAGGTTGTCTTCCAGGGTTTTTATAGTTCTGGGTTTAACATTTAAGTCTTTAATCCATCTTGAATTAATTTTTGTAGACAGCGTAAGAAAAAGGTCCAGCTTCAATCTTCTGTGTTTGGGTAGCCAGTTATCCTAGCACCATTTATTGACTAGGGAGACTTTTCCCCATTGCTTGTTTCATCAGCTTTGTCAAAGAGCAGATGATCGTAGGTATGCAGTCTTATTTCTGGGCTCTCTATTCTGCTCCATTGGTCTATGTGTTTGTTTTTTATACCAATATCATGCTGTTTTGTTTACTGTAGCACTATAGTATAGTTTGAAGTCAGGTCATGTGATGCCTCCAGCTTTGTTGTTTCTCCTTAGGATTGCCTTGGCTATCGAGCTCTTCTTTTGGATCTGTATGAATTTTTAAATAGTTTTCTTCTAATTTTGTGAAGAATGTTAGTTTGATAGTAATAGCATTGAATCTGTAAACTGTTTTGGGTAGTATGGCTACTTTAATGATATTGATTCTTCCTATCCATGAGCATGGGATGTTTTTCATTTGTGTCATCTTTGATTTCTTTGAGCAGTGTTTTGTAATTTTCGTTGTAGAGATCTTTCTCCTCCCAGATTAACTGTATTCCTATGTATTTTCTTCTTTTTATGGCAATTGTGAATGGTACTGCCTTCCTGATTTGGCTCTCAGCTTGGCTGTTGTTTGTGTAGAGAATGCTAGTGACTTTTGTACATTGATTTTGTATCCTGAAACTTTGCTGAAGTTGTTTATCTGCTGAAGGAGCTTTTGGGCCCATCCTGTACGTTTATTTATAATGAGGCAGATTAACTCTTTTTGTATTTTAGTATCCAACACCCTTAGGGTTTTAGATTTTCATCAAAGAGTTTATCACAGTATTTTCTTAAACAAAGATCCCTTCTAAGAATAATTTTGGTACTAGTCATAAGCTAATAAAACTTCTACCTTCTTACATATATAGAGAACAATAGATGATAGATAGATAGATAGATAGATAGATAGATAGATAGATAGATAGATGATAGATAGATAGATAGATTCCTTAAGCACACTGCATTTTCAGGATTTCAGAATAATATGAGCCTAATCATTTTACTTTCTGTGAGCCAGAAGCTTCCAAATTCTATGGTGTTGTACAACCTCCAGCCATACCTGACTTGTTCTGAAATTCCTTATAATGGGACTATGACAATTGATTTCAAATCCTCCATACACAGCCAAGTGAATAGGCCATCATTTTGACAATGCATTTTATGGGGAAGCTCAAAGGGCTGTGCATTCGGATTGCACATCAAACACATTTGAGAGATGTTAAAAATTCAGAAAATGAGAGTGCAACTTAGGCTACTTCAGAGCTCACTCAGGGTGAGTGCAGGTAGCAGCAGCATTCGTCCGAGTCCATTTAGAGGGCAGATGCCTGGAGATACCAGAAGGACCCAGATTTAAAACTTGCTTCTGAACAAAATCCCACATCGTAAAGCCTGTTCCTGGAACAGCGAGACTCCAATATACTTAGTTTTATATTTAACCTATCTTAGGAAACAAAATATGAGGAACTGCAAGCACCAGGTCTCGTGACATGCCTTCCATTTCTGTAGCAAATGTGTTCATCTGTATGACTTTGTCACTGGGGGGATTAAAACAAAGAAAAGAAAAAGCACACAACTCAGGTCTGGGGCATCTACAGTAGGCCTCCCAAGACTGTAGTGGACCTGCTAAGGAACATGCTCACGAGCTCCATGCCCAATTTCAGGAGTCATTCTGGCACAAAAGACACTCCCAGTTTTAATCTGTCATTCCCTACAGACCTTTCTCTAAAGCCCAGTGAAGAGTAAAGCCCCATAAGGACCAACTTGGGAGAAATCAGCTTTGCCATCAGCACACATGGCTGAAAGCTGTCGCAATAGTTTGTCCCGTTCACTTGGGATCCCTCACTGGATACACAGCAGAGTGAGTGCTCATCATTTCAACAATGCATTTTACAATGGACGTCCAGGGCTTCCAGTTATTCAGAGGCACCAACAAAGAGAAAGAATGGAGCTGCTCTGTCTCATCCTTAGGCTGGAGCCAGCAAGGAACCAAACTCTAGAACCATGTCAAGGAGGGCGTTGTGGTGGTGTTCAACCACCCATTTATTTGTGAGACCTGAACCATCACTGTGCCTGGTTCTTTTGCAACATCTTCAATGTGGCCAAAGCTAAAAACATAAAAACAGTAATAATAACAGCAGCAACAACATCTTCCTTCAACCAGGCATAGTCCTGGATGATTCTCCTGTCCCACAGAGGAGAGGTAGCTTTCCAAAACCTAGTTCTGAAGGGTGAATCCTGCCTATATAAAGGGCAATGCTGCTTCTAGCATGTCAGGCTCCACACCATGCTCCTCACATGTATTATGACCTTTGCCATGGGCGAATGGTGTCCCCTCAAAATTCCTAATCCCCAGGACCTCAGAATGCAGCTGTATTTGGAGACAGGGCCTTTAAAGAGATAACTAAGTTAAGATGAGGTCACAGGGGTAGGCGCTAGTCCAATATGACTGGCATACTTATAAAAAGAGGAGCTTAGAATGAAGACACAGGGAGATCGTGTGAAGACACTGGAGCATCATGGCCATCTAGGTGGGAGGCAGTGGCTCATTCCTGTAATTTCTGCACTTTGGGAGGCCAAGGCAGGTGGATCACTTGAGCCCAGGAGTTCAAGACCAGCCTGGGAAACATAGTGAAACCCTGTCTCTATAAAAAATACAAAAATTAGCTGGGCATGGTGTCACCCCTGTAGTCCCAGCTACTTGGGAGGCTGAGGCAAGAGCAGCTGAGACTGCCAGGTGGAGGCTACCATAAGCCGAGATTGCACCACTGTACTCCAGTCTGGGATGACAGAGTGAGATCCTGTCATCGCCCCACTAAAAAATATGAAGGCCATCTACAGTATAAGCCAAGGAGTGAAGCCTTAGAAGAAAGCATCCTGCCAATAACACCTTGGTATCAGACTCCTAATTATCTACTAGATTTTGTTATAAAATAAATTTCTGTTATTTAGGCCACCTTGTCTGTGGTACTTCAGCCTTAACAAACTAATATGATGTTTAATTATTTAATGAATGTATTTAATTATTTGATGGGAAATCCTATGAAAGTGAGATTATTATTATTATCCCATTTTCCTGAAAAAGATGTTAATACCTGTGGCCACAGAGGTGGAGAACCAGGTGACGAGGAACCCCAAAATCAGGCTCCATACCAGAACTCTTAACCACAGTACATCATACTGTGCACAATCAGACAAGGTTCTTGGCTACCCGAAACAGACATGGACATTGGCTGATTTAAGCAGAAAAATCATTTACAGAAGAGCACTGGGAAGCACTGGGAGAGCTGGAGAGGCGTGGCTGGTGCGCAGAGATGCAACCAATGACCAGAATCTCCCTGATAGGATGGGCCTGCCTAGGACTCCAAATACCCTCAAAAGCGCCACCCTCACTGCCTGGGAAGAGCAGCCAGACAGTCCTCTGCATCTCAACTCAAAGCCCAGCCTAGTCCATCTGGTTGGAGGAGCCTTCATCACAACCTCAAGTACCGGTTCCAAAGGAATGAGAAAGCAGGCATGGGTCTGGACACTGGAAAGCCACCCCTTTTGCTGGTTCAGCTTCTGTAGTGGAAGGTGGGTTTGTTCTCCCAAAAATACTCATAAGATGGGATATTCTGCAAATACAGCGTGGAGATTCCAATGCTGGAGAGTCAAAGGAAGCCAGCTTTGGACACCTTCTGCATGCTGCAGCCACACAGAAAACTGATTTGGAACGACTTCAATCAGGACCGGCAAGGAAACTTAGTCTTTGGTGAGCCCAGGACAGAGGGAAAAATGGGGAGGCTATGCGAGCTTAAATGGGCTCTCATCCACAGAAGAAGATCATGGTTGTGTAGGCCAAGGAGTCGGGCAGCCCTGATGCCGGAAGTCTCTGGAAGGCAGTTTTCCAGTCACACATGGCGACCGCTGCTCCTGACGTGCCCAGGCCACCAGCGATCTTAGGAGCTTAAGATGAAGACACAGGGAGATCGTGTGAAGACACTGGAATAAGATGGCCATCTAGGTGGAAGTCTCGCTCTGTCACCAGGGACCTCTTGCTTCTGCAGTGGTGAAAGCAGAGGCTGGTCAGGGTGGTAGGAAAAGGAAACCAGCATCAGATGGAGTTGGCCCCAGGTGACCTCCAAGAATTCTATGAACATGTGGTCTTAAAATCTACTCTTTCTTTCTGAGAGAAGAGCAGGAAACTGAATCACAATGTGCTGGAACCCTACTCTGAGTAGACACTGTTTTGGGCACACCAGAGGGTTTCAGATAGTAAAAGGCATGGTCCCTATAATTGAAAAGATGATCCCACTGAAAAACCCCTCAAAAAAAGAAAAAAAGAAAAGAAAAGATGACAAACACACATATCAAAATTTGAATCACTAAAATTCTCAGAAACGGTTACAGGTAATAACTGGGTGCATCCTACAGAGCAGTTCAGGAAGAGTTGCTAGGTAAGTTCTAAAGACAAAATTGCTATTTAAAGGATACTGAATTTTAGACAAACTCCCACAGACATCTTGAAAACATATTTTCTAGCATATGAGTAATTAGGACCAATTTGTAAGGTGGTCAGTTTTGCCAAATCTTGGTGGCATCACTTCTTGTTAATACCTTAATAAATTATTACATTCCTGTTTACTTGGACCCAGTGTTGGGTTTGCTTATTTTTAACCAACACAGCACAAAGGGCATAGAGATTTTTCAATTTGTGTATTGCACCAATAAATACTAAGTTCTAGGTTTTCTTTTTAGCTTTTTGGGAGACATTTCTTGTGCTTAGCTGGGACTACTCACCACAAATGAATGTGCATGCTTAGGGTAATATTGGCCAGAGAAAATAGAATTGGGCAGTTCAATTTGTTGGGAATACACAGAGACACAAGTCTAAAAATAAAGACCATTAGGTGGTGAGCTCATTTTGCATTATCTTCTCATTACCTTCTCTATCAGCACTAAAAAATTTAGTTTTATAAAGTACATTGAAACTATTATACACATATAAATCTTATAATAATAAGCTACTTCCTTTATCTCTGCTTCAAGGTTTTCATTTCCAATCAGACCTCAAGAGTCTTTCCCAGAACTGCCTCTTTCACTTTATAGAGAAAGGAAAGAGCTAGAAATGTTTTTAGAAAACAAGTGACATCATGCAGAAGCTCTCCTGAGTCACACATGACCAGATGATCGCACAGGTGTGACACAGTCCCAAGGGAGTTGCCAGGGCACAGGGAAAAAAAGCCCCTGCCTGCTGGCTGTCACTCTAACCCTTTTCTCCCCATCCAATAAAGCCAAACAAATGCAAGTGAGCAAGGATGCCATCAAGGACATAACAGCTCGAATTGTTTTAAGGTAAATTATTCACCAACTTTGGTGCTTCATGTATTGCCAATAACAAATTCTACACCAACCATGTAGAAAACACCGTGCATTGCAACACTCAGCCGAGAAGGGCTGACACAAACTGTACAATAAAATAACTCCATCATTTTAAGTAACACAACTCCCCCCACCCCAAGAAAAGATTTTGGCATGTATTTTGCACACCGACTATGTATCCAAAACGGAAGTACCCCTCTCCTAGGAGATTTGTGGAGAAAACTAATTCTTTCTTACCAAGTAAAGCACTGAAAAGCACTCAGTTGTGTTGGATCACATTTTCCTAGCCAAAAACCGGGATTAATTTGCTACATGCAGTCAAAAAATTGCCTAAATATTTAAATTCAAGATGGTCCTGTAAATTTCAGGAGCTTTGTGGCTGTGCGGTAGCACAGAGGCTGTGCAAAGCAGCTAAAGGCGGGGCCAAAGTGGACAATGAGGAAAGAGAAACCTGGAAAGGGGAAGAGGAACTCAGGGGATCGTTCTCTAGGTGTGCTGTGCACCCTTGGTGTCTTGAAAGTCAGGCATTGGATGCGTCCATCGGCCTTCACTTGCTATGAACTAAGAGTAGGCAGCTCACTCCTCATTCTTGGGTTTCACTCTTCTGTTTGGGTCTATTGTAGCTAGATCCTCTCTTGCGGAAAATTCATATGCGTCTATTCTTGGGTAAGTGTTTTAAACATTGGAACCACATAAAACACAACAGAACAGAATCTATTATTCTGTAGCAAAGCCAACAACCAAACAACCTTTCACCATTGTTGTTAAAGTTACCCCCGTCCTGTGAAGTAAGAGCTGCTCTCACTTTCTCCTAGCAATTTATAAACAGAACTTTGCAAAAGCATTGCTAAGAAGCAAATATTTAGAAGGCATGTTTGGAGATAAAAATATTTCATTAATAAATATTTGCGGAACAGACAGTGTTTCTGTAAATGATACCAAGATGAGCGATTTCTACATCGGGGGAAAAACGTTTTTAGTTAGTAATAAATGGCCATTCTATTTTAATTCTGTTGTTTTGTGTGTTTTGTTTTGTTTTGGGTTTTTTTTTTCTGAAATCCAAACTTACTCAGCAAAGTTGAAAAAATTTCAAAACCTTAGGAAACTAAAATGTCTAGCAAAAGTTAAACTTTTGTGAAGCAAAACAAATGGATGTGGGCAATTGAAAGACTGAGGAGAGTCCAAGGAGGTGGAGGCATTTCTGAATGATCTCTAGAGAAGGTGGCTAAGGGAAACATCATACACACACACACACACACACACACACACACACACACACACACACAGACACACACACACACGCAGTTATTTTGTTTGTTTGTTTTTTGGAGACAGAGTCTCACTCTGTCACCCAGACTAGAGTGCAGTGGTGTGATCTCAGTTCACTGCAACCTCTGCCTCCCAGGTTCAAGCAATTTTTCCTCAGCCTCCCGAGTATCTGGGACTGCATGCACTCGCTGACACACCCAGCTAATTTTTTGTCTTTTAATAGAGACGGGGTTTCACCGTGTTGCCCAGGGTGGTCTCAAACCCCTGAGCTCAGGCAATCCACCCACCTCGGACTCCCAAAGTGTTAAGATTACAAGCATGAGCCACCGTGTCTGGCTGTTTGTTTGTTGAGACAGAGTCTCAGTCTGCCACCCAGGCTGGAGTCTTAGTAGAGATGGGGTTTTGCTATGTTGGCCAGGCTGGTCTCAAACTCCTGACTTCAAGTGATCCGCCTGGCTTGGCCTCCCAATGTGCTGTTTTTACAGGCATGAACCACCGTGCCCAATGCCCACGTTTTGTTTTATACTTTTAAAAAATGTATTTAAATGTTTAAATAAGCAAATTATTTGGAAGTCGCCTGGCACATTCTGATGCTGTTTTGTAGCACATTAAGAGTCTTGATGTTAGGCCATCATTCATTTTGCTTTCATTCCACCAACATTGATTCAGTGTCGGGTACTGTGGGAGAGGGCATGGGCACAAAGGCAAACAATCCCAAACACAGGCTTTGCCCTCCTTGTACTTTCAGACAAAGGAAACAGAAATGAGCCTGGAATCACAGTCTGCTGCACGGAGCAAACAGGGTGTTTCCTTCTTAGTGGCAGAGGGACTCAGGCTGACCAACCATCTTGGTTTCCGTGGGACAGTCCCAGATCAGAACTGAAAATCTCATGCCCATGAAAACCCCACAGGCCTGGGCAGATGGGAACCATTGGTCACTCTCGCAGATGCTTGAGTCAGGCAAGGGTGGTAAACACAACTGGAATGGGGGTAGGGAGGTGGGTGACAGACTGGATCTGGGCCTGAGACGAGAATCAAGGATCGTTAGCATATGGATGATCATTAACTGTGGTCATGTGGATGAGGTCCCCTAGGGAGACGGTGTTGATTTCCTCCCTTATCACCCCGAGCAAGCAGTCCTCCCCTCTCCTGGGGAGGCTTTTCGGCTGATGCTCACATATCCCCCCTCCCTTCCTGTCTGGGTCTCATGTACCTGATACTATACGTTTGCCTTTGATTATCTTTCCCTTTGCTATCTTGTTGTGGGTCTGAATTGTAAGCAGCCTATTGTTGGATTGTTGTTTTTTAATTCAATTTGCTTCCTTTTTCTTATTGAATTAACCCATTTATACCCATCCACGTCATTTCTCTTTGGTTTTGCTTCTGTAATTGTTTCCCCTCTATTCTGGTGGGTTTTGTTTGAGTGGGGTCTTTCTTTTCCCCTCTTTTATTTTCCTGTGTAGACTTCAGTACTGATTTGTAAGGTAAATATTCTTTCAATCTAATAATTGTTACATGAAAAAAAATTTTTTGAAACAAGGTCTCATTCTGATGCCCAGGCTGGAGTGCAATGGTACAATCTCAGCTCGCTGCAGCCTTGCCTCCCAGGGTCAGGAGATCCTCCCACCTCAGCCTCCTGAGTAGCTGGGACTGACTACAGGTGCACACACCACCATGCCCAGCTAATTTCTGTATTTTTTAGAGAGACAGGATTTCACCATGTTGCTCAAACTGGTCTCAAACTCCTGAGCTCAAGCCCCTCTCACCCTGACCTCCCAAAATAGTGGGATTACAGGCATAAGCCACTGTGCTTGGCCTACATAAAAATAATTAAAAATGTTATTTTTTCTTTTTGAGATGGAGTCTTGCTCTGTTGCCCAGGTTGGAGTGCAGTGGCGTGATCTTGGCTCACTGCAATCTCTGCTTCCCAGGTTCAAGTGATTCTCCTGCCTCAGCCTTCTGAATAGCTGGGACTACAGGTGCACACCACCACGCCCTGCTAATTTTTTGTATTTTTAGTAGAGATGGGGTTTTACTGTGTTAGCCAGGATGGTCTCGATCTCCTAACCTTGTGATCCGCCTGCCTCAGCCTCCCAAAGTGCTGAGATTACAGACATGAGCCACCGTACCCAGCCTAAAAATGTATTCTTAAACTTAACAGAAACTAATTGTCAAAGTCAGCAAGGAAATGAGCCTTATAATATCCTTATAAGGAAAACAATAGATTTCGAAGTTTTCTTCCTTACCTCCCCACTCCCATCCCAAATTAATCTGGACCTATAAACATCACCATTTTAATATTTCCCTGCAAGTCATTTCTTTCAACAATGACAACGACACAAAGTCTTTTTGAAAATTGTGTTTTAAAAGTACATGGCTTTGTCTTCATATGTTTCACTTGGGTCACTGCCTGCCTCTCCAGCCATGATTTCCTCATGTTGCAATTCTGTTTTCAGGCTGATTTGTATTTCATGCTATAAACCTTTTTTTTTTTTTTTTAGATGCACTCTCATTCTGTCACAGAGGCTGCAGTGCAATGGCACGATCTCAGATCACTGTAACCTCTGCCTCCTAGGTTCAAGAGCTTCTCTTTCCTCAGCCTCCCAACTAGCTGGGATTACAGCCACCCACCACCACGCCCAGCTAATTTTTGTAGTAGAGACAGGTTTCATGATGCTGGCTAAGCTGGTCTCAAACTCCCAACCTCAAGTGATCCACCCACTTCAGCCTCCCAAAGTGCTGGAATTACAGGCATAAGTCACTGCACCCAGCTCATTCCACAAATCTGATTATCCATTTTGCCCCATCTCCATTCTGGACTCTGAAATGTTATGATCGTATTTTTCAGACCTGTCCTAGTGATCGAGTTTTCTCTCTTACAATCTATGCCTGCTTGTCCCTTTATAACACAACCGTCTGTGACCCTTTCATCTGCTCCCAAACCTGAGTTTTCCAGCCTGAGGACTGCATTCCTCCTTCATTTCCTGAGCACACATAAACTTCCCTTCTGTGTGCTCTGCAGAGATCCTGAGGAAACACAGGGGCATGGGAACCCCCTCCAAGGCTCTCCCCACTGCCTTGTCTGAAAGTGTCCTTCTCAAATGGGAAGGGGTTGCATATCCTGGCCTCCTTCCTTCCAAACTGACCCTTCACCTCGAGTGGCCTGGAGAGCCAGTTTCTTGGTGGGGAAGAGGAAGGGACGCCTCCGTGCTGACAGCCCTGACCAGTGGAGCACAGAGGCAGCTGAGGGAAAGACGAAGCCCAGGTCCACAGGCCAAGGTAGGGACTCCAGACAGCAAGACATTGTGATAAGAGGCCCCCCTCACTCTCACCACAAACTCAGTCACACTAGCAAGTGCAACATACAATATGTGAAAATCCATACTTATGGAGGCCAGCTTTACCAGAGTCTACTTACAGGCACTGGGGAGCAGCAGAAGAGCTGAGGCAGAGAGAGAGCCTGACCCGACGGTAAATGGCTGCCTACACAGAGAGAGGGCATAGGCCCTGCCTGCTACCTGCCCCCATGGCCACTTCTAGACCTGGTCACCATCCCAGTCACTTCTGCCTCTGAAATGGCACCTCCAGGTTTCTATTCAGGCTGCACCCTCTCATTTATTATCCAGCTGTTGCATGCCAAAACCAATAAAAAATAATTTTGGGGGAAAAAAATATCAGTCTCCTTCTAGCTCCTGCCCTGGATCTATTCATAGCCATTTTTTTCTCCTTTTTAAAAATTTTAAGAGCTTTGGGGGTACAAGTGGTTTCTGGTTACATGGATGAATTCCACAGTGGTGAAGTCTAGGATTCAGTACACTCCACACTGTCCCCAGTGTGCAGCCTTTTAACCCTCACCTGCCTCCCACCTGTCCCGGAGTCCGCAAAGTCCATTAAATCACTCTGCATGCCTTTATGCATAGCCAATTTCTTAAAAGCATCCTGAAACCTGGTCACCCACTCTCACCTCCCAGTCCGCCCTCTGCCCTCTGCCCCTCTGTCATGGCTAAAGTGGCCCATGCTCTTCCTGTTGTGAACCCAACAGATGTTCTCAGTTTTTCTTTCTTTTTCTTTTTTTTTTTTTTTTTTTGACATCCCCCTGATATCTGACATGGCGACCCTCCTCTCCTATTTGAAACCATTCTGTCCTGGCCTTCGGAGGCTGGACTACCTTGGCTTCCCTTTTGGTTACCCAAATGTCCCTTCTGAGTCTTCTCTTGACTCCCTCTGGACGCTCACTCATTCCCTCCACGAATATTTCTGGGGCACCAACTTGTTCCCAGGGAGTGTTTAGGTCCAGTGGATATGGCAATCGCCTCTTCTCTGGAAGAACTTCCATCTCAACGTAGGGTGAGGGCAGAGAGCACTGATATTGACAAATAAATGAATGCTTAAGTATGTACCATGAGGACAGATGATGATAAGCACTAGGCAGCAAAAGAAAATGAGGTGAAGCTGATGGAGAGTAACAGTCAGGAGAGGGCTCTACCCGGATTAGGGTGATCAGAGAGGGAGGCTGCTGATGAGAGATGGAATGACACAGGAAGGTGACCAACGCGAAGACCTGGGCACGTGCACTCGGCAAACAGAACGACAAGTCCAAAGACTCTGAGGCAGGTCCCTGCTGCATGTGTTCGAGGAGCAGTGGGGGAATATGATGAGAGACAAAGGAGTGGAGGGAGAGCAAACACCAAGGTGTCCAGCAGTGAGTGACAGTTTCCGTCATCATCCCAATGAATCTACAACTTCAGCCCACACCTCTTGGTTAAGAATCAGATCCCTGGCCCGGCGCTGTGGCTCACGCCTGTAATCCCAACACTTTGGAAGGCTGTGGCTGGCGGATCACTAGGTCAGGAGTTCGAGACTAGCCCGGCCAATATCGTGAAACCCCATCTCTACTAAAAATACAAAAATTAGCTGGGCATGGTGGCAGGCACCTGTAAAGGCTGAGGCAGGAGAATCACTTGAACCCAGGAGGCAGAAGTTGCAGTGAGCAGAGAGCATATCATTGCACTCCAGCCTGGGCAACCAAGTGAAACTTAGTCTCAAAAAAAAAAAAAGGGAGAGAATCAGACCTCTACAGTTAGGACATCTCTATGTTGATGTCCCAGAAATATCTCAGACTCAACATGTCCAAGCCTAACTACTTCATTCCCCTCAGAACTACCTCCTATCTGGGATTCCCCATCCTGTGAAGGGAGACATTTTCCCCTAAGTGAACAGTGGAACTGAGGCATCGTGCTAGACTTCTTCCTTCCCTCCACACAGCCACAAACCCCACAGTGCCTGCCGTCATCACGTCGGGCATCTCTGCTGATCTCTGGAGCATTGGGACTAGGGTGACACTGCCACCGCCCCAGTCCCAATGCTCATTACTTCTTGCCCCAGTTTCTGCAACAACCCTTTAACTGTCCGTCCTTCATGACCCAAGTCCCATCCCTTCTGGCCCACCTTCCATACTCCAGACAGAAGGGGCTTCTGAGGAGCAGATGTCCACATAGCCCTCCTCTGCTTTCATTCTAGAGTATCCCTTCCAAATCACTTGGAAAAGCGACCTGTCCTTCATCTGACTCTCAAGTCACATTCTCTCCAACACACGCGCAAACACATGTGCCACAATCTCGTTCCTCCAGCCACCCAGGTCACGCAGGCTCAGCTCTTGCCATGTCTCAAGCTGTCTCATATCCCACATCTTCCCGCTGACTCACTCTTCCACCTGTGATACCCAGAGCTCCCTTTCAGTTAGTGGATGCCCATTATCCTTCAGAACCAACCCAATGTGGTGCGTAAATTCTGGCACAGCCATGCAATGAAACACTCTATGGCCATTAGAGAGAAGGAGGCAACACTCTGTCCTCTGCTTTGGCACCATCTCCAGGATATTCTGTTCAGGCAGAAGCCAAAGTGCAGAACAGTGTTGGGGGAGGCTAGTGTTTGTGTTTTTTTTTAAAAAAAGATTGACTATTAGAAGTATAGTGGCAAAGATTTTAGAATTCAATAGAAAATTTGGAAAATAAAATGGAGGCAGTATCTAAAAAAAGCTGAGCACACGGACAGACAGAGAATGCATGAAGACAGAAATAAAGGAAACAGGATACTGATCCCAAGGAGTCAAACATCCAAAAAATCAGAGTCCCAGAGAGAGGAAATGGAGGGGTCAATTTTTGTTTTTTTCTGAGACAAAGTCTTGCTCTGTCGCCTAGGCTAGAGTGCAGTGGCATGGTCTTGGCTCGCTGCAACCTCTGCCTCCTGAGTTCAAGCAATTCTCCTGCCTCAGCCTCCCAAGCAGCTGAGATTACAGGCACGTACCACCACGCCTGGCTAATTTGTGTATTTTTAGTAGGGACAGGGTTTCACCATGTTAGCCAGACTGGTCTCGAACTCTTGACCTCAAGTGATCCGCCTGCCTCAGCCTCCCGAAGTGCTGGGATTACAGGCATGAGCCACCAAGCTGGCTGGAATCAAATTATTAAAGAAAAAAGATTCAAGAAGATCTCCCACAATCTAAACGCCTGTGTTTCCAGATTGAAAGGCTATTAAATTGTTTATCACAAATCACAATAGATGAAAATAGAACACAAAGCGACATCTCAAGAAATTTCACAACCCTGGGAACAGAGAGAAATCTCAGACGAGCTGTGCACGTTAGAGGTGAAAAACACTGGTCCCTCTGAATAAGTGGTAAAATTCTTGTTAGTGGATAATAAATGTATTCATAACTTCCTGTGTTTTCCCTTTTCTTTGGTTGCCTGGGAGCTCAGTGTTAAATCTTATGCTCCCTTGCAGGCATACACCTCAGCCAAGTTTTGCTGGGATTAAAAAAATGCCTTCCATCTTTAGTCCATATTACAAGGCTCTTAAACATTTATTTTCTTTTTAATGGCTTTATGGACTTTGCACTATTTATCATAAACTGTCTAAATTCCCTTGAAGCACACATGGGCATGAAAAATAAGCCTGAAGAAAGAGTCTGCCTGTATCCCACCCCAGCTTTCCAGAGGGGTCAGCCTGTAGCCTGCGCTCAGAGCACACTGCAGCCCTGGGGGCCTCTGTTTAAGGGAGCAGCCTCCTCTCCTGCTGACGGCTCTTTCTTCCCTTGGTCTTCTCGGTGATCTTCTTTGGCAGTGATTCTCACGTCTAGGGAAAGGAGAAAGGAAAATTCCTCCCCTAGACTTTTTTGTGTGGTCAGTTATTGCCTGTCACCCCTACCTGACTTTAATTCTGTGACAGCATGTACGCTGCAATATTCCCTGTGGCTCCAACAATGCCTGGCTCACGGTAGGTTCTTAAATGTTTGTTAAATGAACACATGAATCTGGGCTGTCAGCTTGGGGAGACTTCAGAGATTATCCAGTTCATCTGCTTATTTGACCCAAATGTAGAGAAGAGAAGTGACCTATTCAGGGTCACACAGGCAGCTGTGGGCACACCTAGGACTGTATAGCCCTCACCTGTGGGGAAGCATCAGTCGGCGCAAGCACTGCAGGTGAAGAACATATGCTGTTAGGGAGACCTGGGTTCAAGTCTCTTGTGTGCCACTTCCCAGCTATGTGTGATCTTGGGCAGAGTATTTAAGCACTGAGAATGATTTTTGTAAACATGAAAATACTAGGAGGCAATGTGTGCAGCATAGTATCTGGCTCACAAGAAGCACTTAAGAACTGTTAATTCAGTTTGACTCGGTGTTTACTGGGGAAGGTGCTACTCTGGAAAGTCTGCAGAGAGATCTGAAGATGGCAGACAATCTATGCCTTTGCCTGACTCTCCACAGCTGCCCGAGAAGCTACACTCAAAGGCTAGGGGATCAGAGAGTACCCAGTCCAGGCAGGTTGGTCCACCGGCAAGGTGCAGAGCAGGATAAACGTTAGGAAGAGCTTCTCATGTAAACAGCTGATAAAGACTCAGAATCCAAAGGTGGCATTTGGAAGAAGTGCATCAACAGAGAGCCAATCACCAAACCTGGGAGTCCTTCTCTGAGAGATATGGGTGGCTAGGCTCTTGTGCAGATGAAATAGATCAGTTTTATAAAGGAGTAAGGAGCAGCCCAGGAACCAGTGTCACATTGCCTAGGTTCCAGGAGGAGGAACTGGAACTTGACATCAGAGACAGGGGCAGGGAAGCAGCAGTGCTTTTAGCTTGCAGCATACAATTTCACATTTTTAATATGTGACAGTTTTTGAGATCCAGTTCTTTTGTTGTCTAAAAGAACTTCTCACACATTAGATTCCAGAAATGGATGACCTCCTTGCTGCCCTCATCTATGAGCATTAGATTCCGATGCTCAGAGGAGAAAATCAGGAAGCCCTGTCCCTGTTCTTTCCAAGTGTGTGTAGACAGCGAGCCTGTGAAATTACTGCCCCCATGGTGGCTCTCTCTGACCATGCCCGTTACCTGGGGAGAGAGCAGGGCCACCTACTCTCTACTCTCTTTCCTCCCAGGACCTTTAGGGGGAGAGGCTGATACACAAAACTATGAGCTCAAGGGGAGGCCCTTGGAGAGAGATCACCCCAAAGCCGAGCCTGCAACAGGCCCCCTCCCTATGCGGCCTCTCTTCCTTGACAGCTCCAACCACTGCCCTGTTCTTCACTGACCAGAGGTTCAGGGCACCTGGCAGCCTTTGAATTCCTCTCCAAGGCCGCTATCTGCTTTCAGGTCAGCATGCCGCTGGGGAGGAATGAACTGTGAGGTCCAGGGCCAGACTGTCTAAGAGTCCTAGCAAGCCTAAGCTCTCCTCATCACATACTGGGCTGGAGGGATGGGGCCCCACACCAAACCAGCATCCCACCAAGGCTCTTCTTGTTTTCTATTTTCTCTTTCAAACTATCTCTCAAAAGAACCTGATGCACAAGCAAGCGTGAAGCAGCAAATCATTTCCTTCCTCCACCCTTTACAACCAAAACAAAATGAAAATAAGAAATAGACATCGCTTCCCTGCAGCTTCTCTCCCACATGCTTCCAGCAAAGCTCTAGGTTTCTGTTCCCTTGGCCTTACCTGGCTCAGGTGTCTGCCCCTGAGTTTTGGAGATTCCAATTGGCTGGTCCTAGAGTCAGGAGCTGTGGGCCCCACCAGAAGCACACATAGGAGTGTGACTCCCTAAAGGAAGCCGGGGGTACGGTGCATGAAGGAAAGGGTAGAGTGGCAGGCAGAGAACCCAAAATACACCAGAAACCATGAATGCAAAGGTTTGCTGTTGACTTTTCAGATGTTAAGAACCACATGTCACCCGGGCATGGGGGCTCACGCCTGTAATCCCAGCACTTTGCAAGGGCGGATCACAGGGTCAGGAGTTTGAGACCAGTCTGACAGATATGGTGAAACCCAGTCTCTACTAAAAATACAAAAATTAGCCAGGCGTGGTGGTGGCCACCTGTAGTCCCAGCTATTTGGGAGACTGAGGCAAGAGAATTGCTCTGGGAGGCAGCAGTTGCAGTAAACCAAGATTGTGCCATTGCACTCCAGCCTGGGCAATGGAGTGTGACTCCGTCCCCCGCCAAAAAAAAAGAACCACGTGTCGACCAGACCTGAACTTTACCTCTCCCCAGTGAGAAACGTGCTATCTAAACAGCAATCTCAAATTGAGGCTTCTCTCTGGCCTCTAAAAGGGCAACAAGGACAGAAATGTGGCTAAGGTAGCTAAGCAGTAAAGAACATTCCTTATGATGCAAGAGAAAGAGAGGAAGGAAAGAAGAGAGGGAGGGAGAGGAGAGGAGGGTGGAGGAAAGGGAAAAAAAGGAGAGGGAAAGGGGGAGACAGGGAGGAAGAGAGAATGCCTTCTCCAACATCTTACACACAGAGAAAAGTCCACCTACAGGGGCCCAGTAGACAGGACAGCAAAAAAGAAGAAACACTTGCAGGTTTTGCCGTGGAATCTGTGTCCACATCCCCCTGACATTCCTGAAAACACCAATTTATTTTTTTCTGATTATATCTAATTATCATTTTATTATAAATTAACAAGTTATAGTTGTATACTTATGGGATACAAGGTGATGTTATGATTCACGAATACAATGTGAAATCATTAGATCAAACCCACAAATACATCCATCACCTCACATATTCGTCATTTTTGGGGGTGAGAACACTTAAAATTTACTCTGTTCACGATTTCGAAATGTACAATACACTTGTGTTTACTATATTTACCATGCTATGCAACAGATCTCAAAGAAAAAAAACTACCATTCCTCCTGTCTAACTGAGGCTTTGTACCATTTGACCATTACCACCTCATGCTCCCAACCCCCAGCCTCTGTAACCACCATCCTACTCTTGGTTTCAATTAATTTGATTGTTTTAGATTTCCTATATAAATAAGAACATGTGGTATTTCTCATTCTATGCCTGGCTTATTTTACTTAGCATAATGTCTTTCTGTTTATGTGCATTTTCTTCAATTACTTTCATCAATATTTTATGGTTTTCAGTGCACGGGTTTTCACCTACTTGACTACATTTGTTCTTGTTTTTTGTTTTTGAAGCCAATGTAAATGAAATTGCTCTTTTGTTTTTTGAAAAGTTTATTTTTAGTGTCAACAAATCAATAGAAACTACTGATCTTTGTGTGTTGCTTTTGTAATCCTCAACTTTACCGTATTCATTTCTTAGTCCTAACAGATTTTTGGTGAAATCTTTAAGGTTTCTTCTGTATGGGATCATGCCATCAACAAACAGTAACAATTTCACTTCTTCCTTTCCTATTTGGATGCCTTTTATTTCTTTATTTTGCCTAGTTGCAAGGACTTCCAACATGATATTAAACAGAAGTGGTGAGAGCAGGTTTCCTTGTCTTCTGAATTTTAAAGGAAAGGGTTTCAATTCTTCACCATTGAGTACAAGGTTAACTGTATACTTATCATATATGTTCTTTACTGTGTTGAAGTACATTTCTTCTATACCTAAATTATTGAGAGTTTTTATCATAAAAGGATGTCAATTTTCGTCGAATTCTTTTTCTGTATCTGATGAGATAATCACATGGTTTTTGTCCCTCATTTTGCTAATGTGGTGTTTCACATTTGTAGATTTACATTTGTTGAACCATCCTCCTATCCTAGGATAAATCCCACTTAACCATAGTGAATGATCCTTTTACTGTGTTGTTTAATCAGCTTGCTAGTATTTTGTTGACGATTTTTGCATCTATGTTCAACAGGGATACTGGCCTGTAGTTTTACTTATTTATGTATTTATATTTGTAGTGTCTTTGCCTGGTTTTGGATCAGAATAATGCTGGCCTCATAAAAACAGTTTGAAATAGTCCCTCCTCTTTAACTTTTCAGAAGAGTTTGTGAAAGAATGGTATTAGTTATTCGTTAAAAGTTTGGTAAAATTCATTCGTGAAACCATGAGTTCCCTTAGGATCCTTTATATTTCTGTAGGATCAGTTGTAATATTTCCTCTTTTATTTCTGACTTTATTTGTTCTCTCTTTTTTTCTTAGTCTAGCTAAAGATTTGTCAATTTTGTTTATCTCTTCTTTTCTTTTTTTGAGACGGAGTTCTACTCTGTTACCCAGGCTGGAGAGCAGTGATGAGATCTTGGATCACTGCAACCTCCGCCTCCTAGGTTCAAGCAAGTCTCATACTCTCATACCTCTGTCTCCTAAGTATCTGGGGCTACAGGCACATACCATCACACCCAGCTAATTTTTGTATTTTTAGTAGAGAGAGGGTTTTACCATGTTGGCCAGGCTGGTCTCGAACTCCTGGCCTCAAGCAATCCACTAACCTTGACCTCCCAAAGTGCTAACATTATAGGCATAAGCCGCCACACCTGGCCATTTATCCTTTAAAAATCTAAGGCTTGGTTTTGTTGATCTTTTGTTGTTGTTGTTTTCAATCTCTTTCCTTTATTTCTCCTCTGATCTTCATTATTTCTTTCCTTTTACTAACATTGGGCTTAGTTTATTCTTCTTTCTCTATTTCCTTAAGGCATGATGTTAAGTTGTTTGAGATCTTTATCCTTTTTTGATGTAAATGGAAAACACCATTTTAAACCCTTATTTAAATCTAATTGGTATCCAAGTTGATGTGACTAGTAGGTACTGATTTTTTTTTTTTTCCCTGAGACAGAGTCTGGCTCTGTCCACCCAGCCTGAATGCAGTGGTGCGATCTCGGCTCACTGCAACCTCCGTCTCCAGGATTCAAGCGATTCTCCAGCCTCAGCCTCCCAAATAGCTGGGATTACAGGCGCCTGCCACTATGCCCGCCTAATTTTTGCATTTTTTGGTAGAGATAGGGTTTCTCCATGTTGGCCAGGCTGGTCTCAAACTCCTGACCTCAGGCCATCCGCCTGCCTCAGCCTCCCAGAGTGTTGGATTATAAGTGTTAGACACCATGCCTGGCCCTGATTTTTTTTTTCTTTTTTTTTTTTTTAAAGAAATAAAGCGCCAGGCACAGTGGCTCACGCCTGTAATTCTAGCACTTTGGGAGGCCGAGGTGGGTGGATCACCTGAGGTCAGGAGTTCAAGACCAGCCTGGCCATCATGGTGAAACCCCATCTTGAAAAGGGGGAAAAAAAAAGAAAGAAAGAAAGAAAGAAAGCAACTTGTCCCAGGCCATGTGGAAAAGCCATGTGCAAACGAGACAAACAAATGTGAGAAAATCTCAGACCTCTGGGCTGAATGTTCTACTGCTCATGCTGTTTACTAATCACAAAACTGGCTGTGGGTTGCAAAACTGTCACCTCTTTTTTGCATTTCCAAATTGACCAAAATGCCTTTATTAAATTCTCATAGCTTGATGTTGCAATATTAACTATGCAGAGGACTGGCCCTGCATAGTTTTGATTCCACGCTTTGCAGGACTTCCTGGGATTTGAGGTAGCCTGTCTGTCTAGCCTGGCGTTACTTGGCTTCACAGATATATCCCACTTTCCTCGCCAGACACAGAAAGCCCCTTGCTCCTTCCCTGGAACTCCCTCAAACCTCCAAACTTTGCACTTGCAGATTCTGCCTGGGATATCTGTCACCCAGCTCTGTTTCTAAGCCTACTAACAAATCACATTCATCCTTCGTCATTCAGCCCTGAGGATACCATGCCCAGCTACATCCAGGATAGGTCCAGGTGGCCTTCCTCTGTGCACCCTGACACTTACTCAACTATATATGATTCTGTAAACTAACCACAGAAGGACAGCAACTGTGTACTCTTTAAGTAAAAGAATCTAGAACATTGGGAGTTATATTTCAACATGAAATTTAGAAGGAACAAATATCCAAATTATATCACCAACAGAGGGTATGTATGCAGGCTTGCATTTTGATAACAGGTCCTCTCTCCACACTCTGAGTCAGACAATTAATTTAAAATTCCATTCACCCACATTGATGATTAATGTGGGTGATGATAGGCTTATTTTCCTATCCTCAGCTCCTAGCACACTGCCTGACACACAGTAAGCATTCCACACATATTTGTTGAATGCATAAGTGAATAAATGAGCAAGGTAATGAATATTTGTTTAGAAGTATTTCTGGAAGTTTCCTTAAAGCCACAGAACTCTTTTCAGCAGATCATCTTGTCTCTGCGCCCCTTCTGGATTCTGTATGTTCCTGGGATGTCCGAGTTATGTCCCAGGCATATGATTTTTTTGCGTGTCTGAGACAGAGTCTCACTCTGTCGCCCAGGCTGGAGTGCAGTAGAGAAATCTCGGCTCACTGCAACCTCTGCCTCTCAGGTTCAAGCAATTCTCCTGCCTCAGCCTCCCTAGTAACTGAGACTAGTAGTTACAGATTTTTTTCCCCCCTGAGACAAAGTCTCGCTCTGTCACTCAGCCTGGAGTTCAGTGGTGTGATCTCAGCTCCCTGCAACCTCTGCCTCCAGGATTCAAGCGATTCTCCAGCCTCAGCCTCCCAAATAGCTGGGATTACAGGCACCTGTCACCATGCCTGGTTAATTTTTGTATTTTTTAGTAGAGATAGGGTTTTGCCATGTTGGCCAGGCTGGTCTCAAACTCCTGACCTCAGGCCATCTGCCACCACACCCAGTAATTTTTTTTTTTTTTGTACTTTTAGTAGAGACAGGGTTTCACTATGTTGGCCAGGCTGGTCTCCTGACCTCAGGTGATCCACCCACCTCAGCCTCCCAAAGTGCTGGGATTACAGGCGTAAGCCACTGCACCTGGCCCCCAGTGCATATGAATTTATTAAGGACAGCCAGCAGTGTGGAGGGGCTCCCTGTCACAACTTTTTAGAATTGGAAGGATAGAGGCTTCTCAGAATGGCAAACAGATCACCCAACATTTTCTGGCAAAACCGAAGTCTCTCTCCCTCATAGCTAATGTCTTATTGAATTCTTAGCACAGTGATATTCTCCAAGCTGCTGGGAAGGTTCCAGAGGATGGGCAGCATCCAGGTGCCCCATAAGCCCCCATTTCCCCACACAGACCCTTTGGAATCTCACTCTTTACGTCTTTCCATTCACTTCATTCTTTTCTCTCTAGCTTCACTGGTGTCATTTCAGTTCCCTGAGGCTGTGAAGCTCTTTCAGGCCTCAGGGTCTTTGTACATGCCCTCCCTTCTGCCTGGCATGCCCCTCCCCACTCGGTTCCCTTTGGGTCCAATGTCACCTCCCCTAGAGCCTTCTCCAGCCCTCCCACATAAAGCCGGTCATCCTAGTTCACAGCCTATTGTGTTTCTTTTAGGACACTTATCACCACCTGCAGGCCTTGCAGTTCCCCTTCTGCCTGGCTCCCTTCTGGAATCTCAGCTGCCTCGGTCTCACAAGGGCGCCTACTCCCTGGGGCCATGCTCAGGGGCTGGCCCATAGCAGATGTCCAATAAAGATTTTTTTGAACAGATTCATGTCATTCTGTAGGCTTGTGCATCACAGAAGCAGCATTTTATTCCCCAACTTAAATCCACCCTATTAGGCCATTTTTGTGTTGCTATACAGGAATATCTGCGAATGGGTGATTTATACAGAAAGGAGATTTATTTGGCTCACAGTTCTGCAGGCTGTACAAGCATGGCTCCGGCATTGTCCAGTTTCTGATGAGGCCTCAGGGAGCTTTTACTTCTGGTGTTAGGCAAAGGGGGAGCAGGAGAGAGAGAGGGAGGTGCCACATACTTTTAAAGGCCAGATCTCCCAAGAACTCACTCACTTTTGGGAGGACACCACCAAGCCATGAGAGATCCGTCACCATGACCCAAACACCTTCCACCAGGTCCCACCTCCAACACTGGGAGTTGTATTTCAACAGGAGATTTAGAAGGAACAAATATCTAAATTATATCACCAACAGAGGGTATGTATCCAGGCTTGAATTTTGATAACAGGTCCTCTCTCCACATTCTGAGTCAGAGACAAGTAATTCAAAATTCCATTCACCCACATTGACGACTAAATTTCTATTGCTATAGATTCCATTTGAAAAATATCCTATGCCTTATGTTCTTCTTTGCACCTTTAGCTGTGCTTTGGACATTTGTATTCTATTTTCCCCGTGACATGGGCATTTGGTCATTAATGATTTCACTTCACCGGAGAATATTATTCTTTTTATTTCATTGCTGAGAATGTTTTTGTCCACAGAGATATTTTCATGGTGGGCCCATGTGCAATTTCTGAGTAGCTATTTCCTAATGTGAAGTGTATTTTATAGGTGGCCAGAATGTTATAACATATTAGAGAGCTCATGTAGAGTTCAGGATAGTGTATATTACTTGAGAGTTATTCTTGCCCAGGCTGCTTTTCCTGGGAGTGTTGTATCTATTCTGAAAAGTCCCAGGAATGAATTGTTGGTGGTGGTTGGTGTGATTTAACTGTTGCTGGTGTTCGCAACAGATGCAGCAGATTGACCGTCAAACCTACCCCAATTCTTCCCTGCACATCCTACTTTCCTAGACAACAGAGACACTCAGTACACCCCAACACAGAGGAGCCCGTGCTCACAGAGAGATTTGCCAAGTGGAGTCCTTTTGAGACTTACAAATTTCTTTTTTTTTTTTTGAGATGGAGTCTTGCACTGTTGCCCAGGCTGTCATGCAGTGGAGTGATCTCAGCTCACTGCAATCTCCACCTCCTGGGTTCAAGCAATTCTCCTGCCTCAGCCTCCCAAGTAGCTGGGACTACAGGTGTGCATCACCACGCCCAACTAATTTTTTTGTATTTTTAGTAGAGATGAGGCTTCGCCATGTTGGCCAGGATGGTCTCTAACTTCTGACCTCATGATCACCCGCCTCGGCCTCCCAAAGTGATGGGATTACAGGCGTGAGCCACGGCTCCCGGCCCGAAACGTGCGAATTTCACTGTCTTGGACTTACTAATGTGAAACAAAGAATAACATGTATGTGTGTGTAAATACTAAGGGCTTATATTTGTAAACAATGTACCATGTGCTCAGCACTATGTTAAGCAGTCTCCACACACCACCTCCATTTATCCTGGTGAGCACTGTACCCACTTTAAGGTAAGAAAACAGGCACTGAGTGGCCCTGCTTTACATCACCCAGAAGGTGAGTAGTGGGGCTAGCATTCAAAGCGGGGCAGCCTGATTTTAGAACTCACCACGTGGGCTTTATACATAGGCGCATGTGCATGCATATACACCCACACACATCATGCACATATGTATCATCTACACACGCACACACCCAACACGTGCAAACGCTTGGAGAAAGCTTCTGGCAGAGTATAATTCGCTGTTAACTGTGGAATCTGGGAAAGGGTATGAATTTAGGATTGATGTTTACTTTTTGTTTTTTTTTTTTTAAGATGGGGTTTCACCATGTTGGTCAGGCTGTCCTTGAACTCCCGACCTCAGGTGATTCACCCACCTTGGCCTCCAAAGTGCTTGGATTACAGGCGTGAGACACCAAGCCCCGTCTACTCTACACATTTCTCTAATCATTTTAATCCTTTGAAACAAATGTGTTATCTCTGTACTAAAAAAAACAAGTTATTGATTTTGCTGTATGTGTTCCCACTGGAAAGGCTTATTGAATAATTGAATGTTATGAATGAATAGCTCTTCTTTTTTCTTTTGTTCCAGAGGCCTTTAGAAGAGCAAGTAACAAAAACTGGTGGAAAAAAAGCACACATTCAAGAGGAAGCAACATCCAGAGATCCTTTTGCTTTCCAGGATACAAAAGAGAAAACAGTTCACAGACAACTTACATTTAAACCAGTAATGTTGCCTCCCTGGCTCATAACAGCTGAAGAAGAATTTGAGTTATTGTAGTAAGAATATAAGGTAATGTGTGTGCTTTTTTTTTTAACTGTTGTTTAAACATTCTGACCTCTGTACATTTCTCTCTAGGATGTGGACTGGTTTGAGGATGCTTGAAGCATGACTGTAGCAAGTACTCGCATACATATGTGGACATCATAAGCCATGCTTTCTGCTTCCCCAGGCGAAATCTGTAATGCTTTGTTTATTCACGTTCCATCCTGCGTTTCCACGGCACTTGGTTCTTTGTGATTTTTAGGGTATCTTCCACCCTCACTGCTCAGTGAACTGAGCTGCCTGGACAGGGATAGAGTTTTCTTTCTTTCTTTCTTTCTTTTTTTTTAACTGTGTTTTGTAAGGCCTAGAATTTTCTTATTTGATTGTTTTTGTGTCTGTGTTTTGCCCTAGCTCCCTCACTAGTATAGCCAAGGAGCTTTTCATGCTTTGAGCCATTTGTGGCACTTCCAGAATGATCTACATAGCTTTTGTCCATTTTTTACTGGTTTGCCTTTTTCAGTGCTTTAGTGGTATTTAAAAAAAAAAAAAAACACACAGTATGGATGTTATTTGGGATAGCAGTACTAATAGTAGCTACAACTTATTAAAAGCTACTACGTGCTGGTAGTCTGCTCAGCACTTTATATGTTGCATTTCATTTTTATACTCATTTAGGAAACCGAGTTACAGAGAGGCGAGATAACTTGCCGGAGATTCATGCACACTCCAGACACACCCCTAAACCAGACCTCCTAGTCACCTAGAAATTCTCTTCTGATCGGAGGCTTCTCGGCTTCCTCCACCTGCCCCTTCGCCTCACTGCCTCCTTTTAAAATCTGCGGTATATATTTTAGGGATACTCGTATCTATTTTCAGGAATTCCACGATCTACACACAGATGACACCAAAATCCACCTAGGGCTTGGGGGAAGCAATGTCCACCCTTCCCTCAAGCCCTAGGTCCGTGTCTCTGTCCACCTGTGTCCCCTGAAACTTCAACACAGACTTCAGATGGAGTGGCAGAAAACCAGATTCTTTAGGGAAAGGAAGGTCTCCAAGTATGAACATCCTCGGTTTGAATTCAGACTCTGGCACGTCCCATGTGATCATAACATAGTGTTTAAGGTCTCAAGTCACCTGTAAAATGGGTACAATAACAATATCTGCCTCGGGGTTAATGGTGAGGACTGACTGTGTGTGTCTCACTCAGGACCTGGAGCCACAAATGTTGGCTTCTTCCCTGCCAAAGACCCGCGCTTTCTCCTGGTCTCCGGTTCCCGGGGTGGGAGTGGGTGCAGTCCCGAGGGCCCCGCGCGGCGGCACAATGGTTAGATCTCAGCCTCTGGCGTCGGCCTCGGTTCCGATTCTGGTTCTCCCCTTCTCCTGCTGTGGCGAACCAACCCTCGGAACTCTAGTTTACTCGTGTGAAATGGACTAAGGGGAGTAGCCAAAATTGGGATTTTTTTTTTTCTTTAAGGATTAGATGTGTCCGTCCATAGACCACATAGTTAAGCGGTGCGTTCACTCACTGAGCGTTGATGGAGCGCCTACTATGTGCCAGGCATGTTTTACGCTCCAGGGTTCCAGAGGCGCCCAGGTCAGATGAAGTGCAAACGATTCCGACCGGAGCCCTTCCATCTGCATTCCGCTTCGCAGGAAGCTCTCTGCCCTGGTAATTTTCAGCCTGGCTGCTTTCTCTCTGGTTCTTAGTTTGTAACTTTCGCGCCAGCCACGCAGCCTCACGTCCGGCCCTCCCTCCAGAGTCCTCGTCCAGGGGCGAGGCGCCTCCGAACGCCGCGAGACCCTCGCCCACACCCGCTCGCCCCGCCGCCCCGCCCCAGGGGTCCTCGCTAGGGGTTCCCGGAGAAGGGGTGGGCGGTGGGGATGCGGGGGGTACAGCACCGCGGGCAGGCACCCAGACCTGGGGATGCGGGCGGGCGGACGGGACCCCGCCACCCGAGTCGGCGCCGCGCGGAGGAAGAAGAGGAGGCGCCAAGGCTGGATCCCGGCGGGGACCTGGAGCAGCGGCACCACCCCCAGCCTGACCCACCATCGCGCCCTCGGGCGGCCGCGCCCCGCCCCGCCCCTCTCCCGAGGCCCCGCCCCGGCGGGGGACCACCCCCCCGCGGCCGCGGCTCCAGTCCCGGCCCCGCCCCCCGCCCCCCGCCCCGCCCCGCCCCCGCCCCGGCGCGGGACCACCCTCCGCCCGCCGAGGCGGGGGCCCTGCGCGCCCGGCACTCTCGGAGGTCCGGGCCCCTTTCCGCCACCGCTGCCACCGCCGCGGTGAGTCCCGCGGAGCCGCGCGCGTCCCCGGCTGGGCCGAGCCGCCGGCAGACGAGCGGAGCCGCAGGAGCCCGCCGGGACGCCATGCGAGCCAGGTAGGCAGGCGGCGGCGGGGAGCGCCTCGGGCGGCGGGGCCCTGGGGGTCGTGCTCGGGGCGTTGCACACCCTCGCGGGCGCCGATCGTACCCCCGCCGCAGGAGTTCGGGGATGCGGAGTGCCCGGGCGTGGCGGGCGCGGGGCGGCTTCGGGGAAGCCTCTCGCGCCCCTCGCGTCTCCTCCGGGCGCTCAGGTCGCCCCGGTGCTGGCGGGCGGGGGGCAGGGCCCGGGGTTCCGGGCACCGAGCAGCTCTCGGAGCTCCCCGCGTGCACTCGGGCCGACCCCCCACCCCGGCTCTGGCCACTTCCCGGAGGGCGGCCCTGTGGGGTGGCCTCCCTGGACAACCCGACGCGTCCTCGGGGGCGAATCGGCGGGAGCGCTCGGCTGGCGGGGGCCGTGGGGGCCACGGGAGGGCGTGGAAGGGTCGGGGCGCCCCCCTTGCGCGGCACTGGGGAGGAGGGAAGGACGCGCGGTCTCCCGTTAAACTTGTTGGTGACAATGCATATTTCAACTTCTTCGGAGATCCCTCCTGTGAGGATGAAATTGAAAACTCCGGTTTCTGGCTTGGCGATCGTGTGACCGAGCAGCCGCGAGGTGACAGCGCCGGCGGCCCGGGGGTGGGGACCCGCTGGGATAGAGGCGCGTTGTTCTCTCAGCGATGTTTACCGAGAAGCCCGATCCGCGGCTGGGGGTGTGTGTGTCTGTTGGGACCCCAACCCTGGGTCCCGCGGCTCCTAGCCCGAGGCCTGCGGTGTAGACGGGGCTGGGGGACAGGCCCAGCTGGCCCTGGCCGGGTGTCAGGCGCCCAGAGATACCGCCCGGGAGGAGCCGCGGGAGAGCCGCCGGGCTCTGGGAGCAGAGGGTCATGGAACCTGAAAGATCAATGAAATTTTCTGAAAAATCTCATTGCGAGATTGCATTTTCTGCTTATTCTTTCCAAGTTAGTAGGCAGATTGGAACTATAGAATGTATCCGTGGTAATAATAAAGTTCGCACAACTTTTGTTCTGATTACAGAAACAATGTGTGCTCAGGGCAGAAAGCTAGAGAAAGATAAATAGCAAACGGTAAAAAATCCCCAGTCCCACAGTTTGTACCAGCCTTGTCACAGCCTCGCAGATTGGAACCTTAAGTCAGACTGAAGCCATTCTCGCCTAAACCAGAGAATCCGTGAATGCAGCCTCCCCTTCCCACCCTTGTGAGCATCTCTGAGCTCCACAGTTTGGGTTTTTTTCCTTGCTCCCTACCCGAGCAGAGTCTCTGCTGGCCGCGAGTCCTCTTCCCAGTGGGCTGGGGTTTTCCTTGAGATCTGTGGCCCAGAAGGAATGATGAGAGAGGCCTGGAGCCTCACCGCCCTCTGTGGTTTTGGTTCCTTGCCTTGTAAAAATCAAGGTAATGATTCTCAATCTGCTTCTCAGGCCACCATAAAAATTAATGGGTGGTTTGGAGAGCGTTTTGACATCTGTGGATGGACAGCGGTTGTACTTTAAGGCGCTGGGGAACATTTTACTCCTCCACATTGCAGTGGACATCCACTATAATAGGCTGCGTCTCACCTGGCCGTTCTGCCCAGGAAACAAACTCCAGGAATGTCCAGTGGAGCCCTGAGGACAATATTCCTGGTTCCTTGCTCCGTGCTCTCGGGACTGGGCCAAATCCCTCAAAGTGGGAAGCTTGGGAGGAGCCAGCGCTCTCAATTTCCCCTCCCCCACCTGTGCTTTGTGCGTGTAGGCGAATTTCTTAAAGTAAGGGGGCAGTGATATTTAGGCGGGGCCCCTGATTGCCCACTGCCTGATGCCTGTGGGTCTGTGGAATGCCCAGGCCGTGCTTATCCAAAAGAACAGTTAGTTCTGGCAGGAGGCGTAAACTGAACAAACCTGGCTTCCTAGGGATTTGTATGGCTCACTTGTTTACTAGATGAACAATGACCGGCTGCAGAGAAGCCCAGGACACTTCTGTGAGCTTTATTTTGTTTTTCCTGTTGTCCCAAGACTACACTTTAGTGATCTTATAAAACAATGCATAAGAACCCAAGCCATTTGTTAATTCCGAGTTCCAAAGGCCCAGGTGGGGAGAGGTACTTCACAGCATGCCTCTTGTCCCCAAGCACCCATGCCACCCCCCCAACAACGACCTCATCATGGTAGAAGATCCTCTTTCTGTAACAATTTGTCATTTGATAGTTTCATTTTAAAAATTGTTGTTCCTGCCAGCATGTGGATCTGACCAAGCTCTGTCTAGTTGCAGATCACAGCTCAAGCCCTGGTTTTGGAAAGACTCAGAAAGTGGGCCGAAAAAATTGCTGATAAAGTGTCCTTCACCAGGTGCCTTGTCTGTTACTGTATTGTGCTCTTAATTTTCTCTGTGGAGAAAGGACCTTCGGGGATTTTCTCCTTTGCTCTTGTTTGCTAATCCGGCAGCCCAGAATAATTTCCCTCTGGGCTGCTTGAATAGACTTTCTTATTCTAATATTGTTGGGTTCTAGTCTGATCCTAAGATATGCAAATGGTGAATGTGGTTTACGCCCTTGAGTCTTGGGAGGTGTTCCTGGTTTTAAATCCTGGAATCCTGGAATCCTGGCCAGTTAAGAGCCCTTGGTTCCCCAGAAATTGCGTGGGAGGTGTGTGTGCTTTCTCTTCCTGGGGAGCTTCTTACGGAGCCCTTGACTCAAACAAGGTGAAGAGCTCCATAGTGCGGCCCCTGCAGACCTCGTCCCTGGCTCTGGGCAGACCTCCCGGCTCCCTGTTTCAGATACTAGCCTGTTTTGACCGTGTAGGAGCTGCTGTTTACAACTGGCCAGCCATGTGCATTTCCCTTAGCTTTATTATTTTCAAATTCCACACCTAATTTGGGCTCTGTTGTGATTTTTCTTCTGAAAATTGGACATTGCCCAATTGCCCCCTGGGGCATTTCCCAAGGCCTTGGAGGTGGGCATCAGGTCTTCTTTGTTGCGAGGTCGTTGCCTGACAACCAGGAATCCGAAAAGGTCACCAAGTGCTAAATAGAGTTCTCAGAGAATGCTCGGGTCAGCTTTGCTCCTGGCCAGGATCGAGCCTCAGGCCACATGGGGTTTCCACGCAGCTTCTGAGGAGCTGGGCTGGATCTCTGGGCTCCCCAGCTATTTGCCCAAAGGAAGTCTCACATTCTGCCACCACCCTGTGGAGCAGCGGCAGAAAAATAATTCATCTAGCCCCCAAACGGCCAGGAAACAATCCAGCTACTTGATTCTGTATGCCCAGGAAGCCGAAACCAGCACCTCGGTGGGCCCTGAGGGCATCTGTGTGTTACATAACTCAGCACCTGATGCCACTGTGACCTCGCTACAGGGAAAAAGTCTCAATAATCAGTCTTTGGAAGTCGAGGGAGTGCAGAGTGTGCTTGAGAAAGAAAGGCTGTGTGTAGTGTTTTAAGAAGGGTAAAATCCCACATAGAACATCACAGCCTTCCATCTTCCAGGTGAACACTGCCTCCTGAAGACATTAGGAAGCATGTGGAGCTGAGGAAGTAGAATTGCTGTACTGAAGTCCTCTAATTAACTTTAGATGTGGGGTATTTTGAGGGATGGAAATAGGTACCGCTCGTTGAGGGCTTACCATATGCTAAGACCCATGCGTGCACTTTTGAATCCTCATGAAAACTACCAGGGGTTCCATTTTACAGGGAAGCTAGGAGAATTTAATAACTTAATTTAATGAGTGCTTGAGTTGGGATTTGAACCTGGATCTGTCCAAGTCCAGAGCTTTTCATCACATCTCCCAGGGTGCTGAAATTAAAGAAACAAACGGCTCTCAGTCACACATTGCGCCTGAAGATACAGGCATGCAAGTAGCAGGGAGCCAGCCTCCCTCACACAATTAGAAAATAGCTTGTACTCTGAAGGTGATGAAGTCTTTAAAACCTGTGAAGGCTTCTCAGCCTAAATGGAAGGCAGCCATTTTCCACGTTTGTTCTGCAACTCTCACCCGGTCGCCAGGGCGAAGCATGGTTTATTGGGAGGATTGTGACTTTGAAGTTGGGATAACTCAGACAGGATTTGGTAAGACGTCTTTTCCTTGTCCCGTGAAAAGATGGTGTTTGGGCACATGAGGTCACTAGAATAAGATTAAGATTATAGGAAGGCTGTTAAGTAAATGTACAAAAAGGGTTCTACCTTCCTCTTTACAATCAAATAAATGACATACTAATGAGATTATTCTTATCTGCTCAATAAAAGCTTGTCTCCAGAGAGCTCTCTTTGCTGAAACCGGTTACCAACTCTTCTGAAGAGATTGAAAAGAATACCTCCTTTGAAAGGATTTTATGGTTCCAAGTTTTTATTGAATCTCACCCCTCACAGTCCTGGGTAACTGAGGAAAACCCTGCCGCATTTTTTTTTTTTTTTTTTAAAGCCTACAGCACCCGGTATTCCCAGGCGGTCTCCCATCCAAGTACTAACCAGGCCCGACCCTGCTTAGCTTCCGAGATCAGACGAGATCGGGCGCGTTCAGGGTGGTATGGTCGTAGACCTGCCGCATTTTTTGTTTTTGTTTTTGCTTTTTTTTTGAGTTGAGAGTTCTCTGTCATCCAGGCTGGAGTGCAGTGGCTCAATCATAGCTCGCTGCAGCCTCCAATTCCTGGGCTCAAGCAATCCTCCTGCCTCAGCCTCCTGAGTAGCTGGAACTACTTAGGTGTGCACCAGCACACCCTGCTAATTTTTTTTTTTTTATTCTTGTAGAAATGGTGTCACGCTATGTTGTCCAGGCTAGTCTTGAACTCCTGGTTTCAAGTGATCCTCCAGCCTTGGTCTCCCACAGCACTGGGATTGCAGGTGAGGCATGTTGCCCTGCCCTGCCCCATTTTTATGAGCTACTAAAGTCTGCAGGCCTGAAGGAAGTTTTTCTAGCCTCTCCAATGTAGGAGGTCCCTAAGCCCATAGTGTGCTGGTAAACCTGTTCTCCGAGGAAAAAGCAGAGCCTCGATTGCAGCATCTGCCAATTTCTGTGATGTAAACACTCTCACCATGGTTTGTGACGTGAATACTCTCACCATGGCTAATTTCTTATTTTTCTTTTCTTTTTTTTTTTTTTGAGTCTTGCTCTGTCGCCCAGGCTGGAGTGCAGTGGCACTGTCTCGGCTCACTGCAACCTCTGCCTCCCAGGTTCAAGCAATTCTCCTTCCTCAGCCTCCTGAGTAGCTGGGACTACAGGCGTGTGCCACCATGCCCAGCTGATTTTTATATTTTTAGTAGAGTCCGGCTTCCTCATGTTGACCAGGCTGTTCTCAAACTCCTGACCTCAGATGATCCTCCCGCCTTGGCCTACCAAGGTGCTGGGATTACAGTTAGCCACCGTGCCCAGCCTGACTTCAAACTGCCAGTTAGGGCTGGCAACATTACTAAATAGTAACAATCTGTGTCAGCCCATAAGAGCTGGGTCCTGCTCACTGTTCACTGCGCTGAGCCCACCCCCACAACACCCCCGCTGCTGCTTGCCTCAGCCCCATCACTTAATGAAAGAAATCGTGGCCTCACTTCTGCTTGCTCCGTGTCTGCCTGGGAGCAGTGCTGAAAAAGGATTTGGGTGCTAGTGAGTAACCGAATTTGGACAGCAAGAGTAGAAGGCTTCAAAACTCAGGCCATTTTAAAAATCACCCAGGAGATTAAAAAAACAACAATAAATGTTCCAGGCCCATCCCCAGTTGAATCAGAATGTCTGGGTGTGGGGCCAGACCTCTGTAGGGGTGGAAAGCTCCCCGGGTGACTGTAACGTATATCCAGGCTGAACACCCATGTGGTGATGAATTTGTACAAGAAGAAAGTTGGGGAGGCAGTTCGGGGCAGGGCGTGGCAGACCCTGCATTTGAGCCCAAGGAGGTGAGATGTTCCTTGCAGAGCAGGGAATGTGTTTCCTTGAAGCCTCTGGGCGGTCCCTAAGAGGTCCTACAGAGGAAGTGCTGGGCTGGGGGAGGCAGGCGGAGTCTGTCCTCCTCCAGGGACACTTGTCCTGCCCTGGTGAGGTCCACATACTTGTTTAGCTTTGATTGCTTCTGCTGATCTAGAGAGGAAAAGGGCCTTCCAGGAAGTCAGGGTGTGGGGTGGTCAGGATGAAGCTAGTCAGACCCCCCTGGGTGGGTGTGCTGTTCTCAGATACTAAAGCAGAGGGGCTGACTGGGACCACCCAGGTGAAGGAAAGAGAAACCCCACGACTCAAGGACCATAGCTGAGCGCTTTGTAAGAGTCCTTGAGCTTGGGCGCACACATAAGCCGATTATTTTTTCTCCATCATAATTAGCAGTAAAATTATTTTAAAATATGAGAGCTTTCTTTGGAGGCAGTAAGCGTGTGGGAAGGAAACGCCATTCAACTTCAGAGCCAGCCTTGGTGAGCAGGGGTGGGACTGGGGAGAGGCACATGAGGCCCCTGGGTGCAGGATTCAAGGAGGTGCTCGCTCTGGGGGGTGTCCTGCAGGCCAGGGGAAGGCTGTTTGAGAGGGGGGCCCCTGTGCTCACTTCCTTAGAGTTGGGCGGTGAGTATGGAAGAGCTCACACAGGGGAAACTAGTGTGAAGAGCAGGGGCTGGGATCACTGCTGGGTCACCCCCTGCCGGGGCAGGAAGGCTAAGGGGGAATCCAGTGAAGGAGCAACTGGGATAGAAGAACAAGTACCCTGCATGGCTCTGAAGCCAAGGAGGAGAAAGTTGGGGGTACGGGGAGAGGGGGTTGAGAGCTCAAACAGACGGGACAGTTCTGGCTCGATCCTGTGGAGAGGATTGACGAACAGGAGGACTGGAACCCTGTCACCGTGGTAGTGGAGAAGCTCCTATAACAAGAAATAGCACAGGACAGAGGCCACACAGAAGAATGTTGGTGATAAAAGAAATTGGACTGTATTTGATGGTGTGGAGATAGGGCTGGAGGGAGCCAGGGGTGGGTCAGAGGGACTGGGATTCTAGCAGGGGTGGAGAATTCTCCTCGGGCACTGGGGAATGGCTGCAGATACTGAGAGGGAAGCACTGGGTGTGAATAGCTGATCACCCGGAGCAGCTGGTGAAAAGACCTTCCCCAAATGCTTTTTCAGATCGCATATCTGCAACTTTTTCCGAGAAGGCTGTCCAGGGGGCCCATTTGTCTTGCTCTTTCAGGCCCAGTTCACACTCCATTCTCAGACAAACCTGAGTGACCCTGCACCTGTGTCTGCCTGTGTCCTGGCCTTTTTAGCTGTCATCCACCTAGGCAGGGCGCTGCTTGAGGGCAGATGCATTTTATTATCTCTGCATCCTCCATACACAAGAGCCCCTCAGACACCATGCCCAGTGCATGAAAGAGCTGGCAGAGAGAGAGGTTGGCCGAGGTAAAGACAGGCTGGTGACTTCATACAGCCATGTAGTGACAACTCCAATATTCTCTTCTTGACATCTTGGCAGTGTAAAACTTACAATATATGATAGAAATAATTCCTCCCTATGAATAATAACCAGCTTACTTATAAATACTGTCAAGTGGCTGTCCCCATAGTTCTGTGCAATTTAATTTTTAATTCAGGTAGGTTTACCTCACCTTTGTTTACCCATTTTCCACTGTTGCCCTTTGTAAGAGGATTTGATTGATTTTTTTTTTTTTTTGAGACAGAGTCTTGCTCTGTTGCCCACGCTGGAGTGCAATAGCATGATCTTGGCTTGGTGCAACCTCTGCCTCCCGGGTTCAAGTGATTCTCCTGCCTCAGCGCTCCAAGTAGCTGGGATTACAGGCACATGCCACCATGGCTGGCTAATTTTTGTGTTTTTAGTAGAGACGCAGTTTCATCACGCTGGCCAGGCCGGTCTTGAACTCCTGACCTTAGTTGATCCACTGGCCTTGGCCTCCCAAAGTGCTGGGATTACAGGTGTGAGCCACCGCGCCTGGCAAGGATTTGATTTTTTAATAGCATTAAGATACTAAGAGGTAAATGGAGTATTCTTAAAATGCATGTGCATTTAAGCATTTTTAAATCCTCCTAACAATCATAGTTGATGGACAAGTGCCATCAAATATTTGTATGTGTCCTGTGCATAAATGAAAAATAAAGGTACTGTGTTTAAATTGAACTCAAAGTAATGATTGGAGCTGATGTGATACTTCAACATAATTCATGTGGAATGCTAGACCCAGGGCCTACGCCCCAGTGCAAAGCGGTAAATAAACATACAGTCGTGGTTCTTACTGCTGTGGGTCCGGTCTCTCTTTGCTCTACCCCTATCCCAAATGTTCCCTTGAGAAAGTTGCTCTCGTGGTTTTGGAAATCAGTATTTAAGATGTTTATAAGAGGAATGATCTGCAGCCATTGTATCACCTTTACAATATGGAACTAGACCATCAACACAGTTTTGAATTTTGGTCCCATTTCAGGCCCCTGTGAGGGAGCGCTGACTCTGGGTGACATCAGGAGATCAGGCACTGGCTTGTCATCAAAAACAGAATCCCAAGAGTACACTTAGTGCACATTTTTGCTTTTTTTTTTTTTTTTTAAAGACGGGGTTTCGCCATGTTGATCCGGCTGGTTTTGAACTCCCGACCTCAGGTGATCTGCCCGCCTTGGCCTCCAAAGTGCTTGGATTACAGGTGTGAGCCACCTCGCCTAGCCAAACATTTTTGCTTATTCGTGTATTTTATTAGTGCCACCTGTGATTTTCAGAATTGCTAAATTAGGGGAAAGCAGACGCTACTGTTTGGGGCCGCATGCACACACACTTGAAATGCTCAGTTACACTGTGTAACGCGGGATTTTTCCTTGGTTTCGGATTCTTCCCAGATTTGTTGGCCTTTTCCCTGTGTTAGGCACTGAGATACTTCTGTATACAGCTGTTTCTTCTAAATCAATCAAATATGAAACAGCCCGATCTGTAAAACTGAAAGTCGTCCTAGGGAGGAAAGTCCTTAGTAAGAATCTCATGGCTCACTATCATGTTCTTGTAACACTGTTTTTTGTTTCCCAGCCATTGTCGGTGAACAATAGCTGGAATGGCATTTTCACAGACTGGAATATGAGAGGTTCCTTTTTCCAGTGGCGGCTGCATGGCTCTTTGTGGCGACCTGGTTCATTGCAGGGACATCACAGTGGAAATGAGCAGGGGGTGTCTCAGCCCTGCACACCTGTCTGTGTCCAAATATGTGGCTTTGCTTCCTGTTACAACCTTGGACACATTTTTGGACTTCTTTGAGGCTCAGCCTCTGATCTATAAAACGGTGACCACAGTACCTCGCTCCTGGAGTTGGGCAGCTTAAATGAGATCACACTGGTAACTGGGTTTGGCTGCATCATTGTCCCTCTGTTTATTTAATTTAATTAATTTATTTATTTTGAGATGAAGTCTTGCTCTGTCACCCAGGCTGGAATGCAGTGGTGTGACCTCGGCTCCCTGAAACCTAAGCTTCCCAGGTTCAAGTGATTCTCGTGCTTCAGCCTCCCTAGTAGCTGGGATTACAGGTGTGCGCCACCACCTATGCTCGGCTAATTTTTGTGTTTGTGGTAGAGATGGAGTTTCACTGTGTTGGCCAGCCTGGTCTCCAACTCTTGGCCTCAAGTGATCTGCCCACTTAGGCCTCCCAAAGTGCTGGGATTACAGGTGTGAGCCACCGTGCCTGGCCTCTTTCTTCTTCTTTTTCTTCTTTTTTTTTTTTAAACAACAACAACAACAAAACCCTTTCTACTTATGTATGTTAAATTAATAAATTACCTGTTTGTATATGCTTGTTTTAGAAAAACTAGAAAAGGTAAAAGGAGAAAAATTTACCACTCTGGACGCTTTCATATGCGTCTTTCAGATATTTTCACTTGGAAATACAGAGCTTCCAAACAAAAAGGATGAGACAGTGGGTGGTCTTCCCTGTGTACCTGGCACCTAGCAATTTTTCAGTAAGTACTTAGTGAATGAATACTATGCTTTTTTTTTTTTTTTTGAGGTTTTTTGAGTTTCATTCTGTCACCCAGGCTGGAGTGCAGTGCTACAGTTTCAGCTCACTGCAACCTCTGCCTCCTGAGTTCAAGCGATTCTCCTTCCTCAGCCTCCCTAGTAGCTGGGACTACAGGCACTTGCCATCATGACCGGCTAATTTTTGTATTTTAGTAGAGACGGAGTTTCACCATGTTGGCCAGGCTGGTCTCGAACTCCTGATCCCAAGTGATCCAGCTGCCTTGGCCTCACAAAGTGCTGAGATTATAGGCATGAGCCACCATGCCCAGCAATACTATGCATTTAAAAATAGCTTTTTATGTAAAATTGTTGACATATTTTCAGATCAATACAGATCTGCATCCTCACTTTTCATGTCAGTCTTGTGTAGGTAAGTACCTTGTTTATTTAACAAGTGCTTATGAATAGACACTTCCTAGTTATTTTGAAATTATAAACAGCACTGCAATGAATATCTTTGATATATAGGTTTTTCCATGCATGTGAAGTTTCTCCTTGGAATGAATCTTTTACTTTTATGGTGCTTAAAATCTATGAAGAACTTCTAATTATATTAATTGTTGGGTGACTGTATAATTACCATACAGAAAAGCACCTCAAAAGGGGATGACTTTGGGAAGAGTTCCTGAATCCGTTGTATAAAACTTGGTGAGCTTTAAGAGCAGCCTCACGTGTCCCCATCCCTTTTGGGGGAATTGCTTTCTATTTCTCCAGATCCTCACATGCTTTGCGTCCCGCGCTTTTGGAGTGGGAGGTTGGCTCAACAAGAAGTGTGGATGCCCTAAGTGCATGCTTCAGTTTTAGGGTGGACACATACATGCCAGCTTCAGAAACGTTTAACATCTGGGAGCAACTGTGTGTCCTAGAGCCCAGGAGGTATTTCTGTTGGGAGGTGTTCAGGGCCCACTCCCTCCTAGAAGGAGATGAGTGATGGTTTTCATGCGTTCAGCTTCGGAACTGTCATTGCAAGCTTCTCCAGGGTCATGTCATCATGAGCGTCCGGAGTGATTTTGCGGCTGTGTCACTTGATCAGCTGTGACAAGACAGACTGCAGTTGGATCTGGCATCTGGTAAAAGCATAGACTTGGTTTTCAGGACCTCTGGGTTCACTAAGGGGAGAGTTCATCATGCCTCCTGCTGATGGCAAGACTGTAATTTGAATGTTTGACTGCGGTCTGGTGTCGCAAGCCCTCTTTCTGGCAAGAGAGGAAAACTAATTTATGGGTGGAATATTTTTTGGCCTGTCTCCTGTGCGTAGTTTTGTAAAGGGGCCTGGCTGCCTCCTCAGGTCTTGGCACCGCAACATTTGTGAGTCATCCACTGATAGGTAACATGAGGCAACGCTTTGGGGCTTCATGAAATCCCAGCTAGGTGGGTAAGGGATGGTGGGTATTCCCAGGATGCCCCGGGGGCTGCCTGCAAGCAGGAGACTGTCCATGAGTTCTGGTTTTTTGTTCTGACTGTGGGGGGACACCTTCAGGAGGCTGGGGCGGGGACGGCTGATGTCAAGCCTGAGAGCCGACCCCTTTTCTAACCCTCTGGGACACGGTCTTGGCTCTTTCCCTCTTCTTGTTCACCCTTGTTTAACTTTAACTCCTTTTAATTCCTTGACTCACTGCTGAGCCCCTCTGTATGCCAGGTAGGGAAGATAGATGGGGAGCCCACCAGACACAGCATCCCCACGGGGAGTTCGCTGCCCAGCAGGGGAGAAAGGCCATTAAAGTGCACCAGGGGAAGGGTCAGGGTTCTGTACCAGAGGTTGTATTGGGGTTTGGGACAGGCTCCCCCAAGAAGCCCCACCAAGTAGGGGGACCTGAAGAATGAGCAGGCCAGGAACTGCACGGGTACCCGTGGAGATTTATGGGGGCAGTGGGTTGGTGGGTTCTGGGCAGGGTGGCTTGGTGAGTCCAAGGAACCAAAAGAGGGCCATAGTGAGACCTCCTTCTCGAGAGCACCTGGGAGGGATTCCCGGGCAGGTAGCTGGATTGGACACGTACTTCTGCGCTTCCCCAGCTTTGAACTTGTATCTCAGGGCACTGAGAAGATGCAATTAGATGTGTAAGCACGACTTGGAAGGGGCCAGGTGACCTGGCCTGGGTGGGGGGTTCCCTGACACAGGAGGTGACTCATCCATCATTGTAGCCTGTCAGGGAGGTGACTCTCCATACCACATCCTGTCCCAGACCCCCCATCTTCACAGCCCTGGCACTACGTGTAGCAGATTCGGGCTCCCTGCCTAGTGCTCCCATGACCCCACAGGTGACCCACATGTGGTACTTCTCCCTCCCGAACTGCTGTGAGATTCTTAGAAAATTGTCTCCTGATTAACCACCCTGTGCAGCTTTTAAAAGTTACATTTATTACCCAAAACAACACTTCGGAAACTAAGCTGACAGTTGAATCATTAAGGGAGTCACAGCATTCTTTCATCCCAGAGAGAAAAAAGGTGTTGAAGAAGAGGAGCTTGTCCAGTGAAAACCACATCAGAGGCACCTGGTGAGAGACCTGGCATCAGTGCACCTCTCCCTGGTCAGCTGAGTCCTTGAACTCCTCGGCTGTGCCCCTCAGGGAAGGTCAGCAGACAGGATGTGTCCTGGCTGTAACTGTCAGTTTCTGAAACTTTCAGGGCTGGGTGGTCAGACTCCTGACAGCCACTGTCTCTGCACCCCCGTGAGCTGCTGAGTTTACTGGCCAATCCAGAGAGATTTCTGTGTTGAACCCACATTAACCTGGCTAATCCCATCTCTTCTGTGAAAACTTGAATATAACCTTCTGCTCCAATAGGAAAACTAGCTGTCCTCAACTTGCTCAGAGGAAAACCGTTAGTTTTTCAGGGTGAAAAGGAAATAGTGAAAAGCTGGGAAATGATGTCATGAACACTGATTTTTTTTTTTTTTTGTCATTAGTGAAATTGTCTAGAAATTGGTTGCTTGCTAAATTGAGAGCTGGATTGTTATTCTAGGAGGATGGGGGTTATTTTCTTGCGCAGGAAGGTGGATAGAATAGCAGTGATTCCCACAGCGAACTTGTGTTGGAGGGCTGTGACTAACAGGTGAGTAACATTCAGGACAAAATTCCGCTGTACTGCTCCGCCGATGATTGACAGGCGTTATGGGAAACGTGTGTGTGTGTGACTTCGATTATGTCAGGTTGCCTGTGGTTGTCCTCTTGTGCTACTGGGAATTGCAAATAGGCAATGCAGTAGAGCTTGCAAATAGGGTCTGGAAGGGAATGTACAAAAATAACAATGTTGTTTGGGTTGAGATTTGGCCTGGTGAGGTTCAGGATGGTCATCTCCCACCCAACCACACCTCCATTCCTCCCATTGTCTTTAAGGAAACTGTAAATTGTAAATACTTTGGGAGAAAAGAGGAGAAAGAGGCTGGGCAAGGTGGCTCACGTCTATAATCCCAACACTTTGGGAGGCTGAGGTGGGTAGATCACTTGAGGTCAGGAGTTCAAGACCAGTCTGGCCAATATGGTGAAACCCCATCTTTACTAAAAATACAAAATTAGCTGGGCATGGTGGCAGGCACCTGTAATCCCAGCTACTAGAGAGGCTGAGGCATGAGAATAGCTTGAACCCAGGAGGCGGACGTTGCAGTGAGCCGAGATCGCACCATTGCATTCCAGCCTGGGCAACCAGAGCTAAATTATGCCTCAAAAGTAAAAAAAAAAAGGGGAGAAAGGGAGGTGGTAGCTAAAATTTGTAAAGCAGCTACAGGCAGTCACTGTACCAGGTTCTTTCACTTTCTTAATCCTCAGGAAAACCCAGTGGAGTAAATGGTTTTGTTTCTATTTTATGATGATGAAACTAAAGCCAAGAGCATAATTAATGTCTGTGAACATAGCAAGTATCTGAAATACCAGGCAGTAAATCTTGTGTGTGGCACTTAGGTCTGGGTATTAACTGAGGGGAATTAGAGATAGGAGGCACCGGCGTGTTATTTTTAATTTTCTGTGAACTCTATTCTGCATTTGAGGAGCCTGTAACTGTGACATCCTTTTGACTCTCTAATATTCCTCTGAATTATAAGGGTCTTTGGAAACTTTGGAAATAGTTATTTTCATCGGTGGCAAATAGTCCTGGTGTCAAACTAATGTGAACATTGCCTGTCTGGCAGAAAATGTATAAAAGCTTTGCTTAATTAAGCTAAAATTATTCTTGATAATAGAAATACTAAAAATATGTAATCCTACTTTGCTAACTAATCATGTTTAGGTATTCCCTCTTTCTTATTCTTGTTTGGTGTTCATGCATTACACACATATATTGTACTTAACAGTAATAATAGTAACAGAATAGGGCTGGATGCCATCCTGTGTTTTCAGCACTTTACAATCTTATAGCACATAGGGGAGGGACTTTTACTGTCTCTGTATAACAGATCAGGAAACTGAGGCACAAGGGGTTTAGGGGTTTTTGTGAGCTGGGACATGCAGAAGCCAGGAGTGAAGTCCAGGCTGTCTCAACCATGACACTGTTCTGCCAGGTTTCGATTGCGGGGTGAACAAGCTGCTTAACTGGGGCCAGACTAGGGAGCATAATGGGGCTGTGCTGTAGGAGGAGGGGAACCTGAGGTCCCAGATGAGATGTGAGAGTGGGCAGGAGTTTGCCAGGTGGGTAGTCAGGAGAATCAGTTCAGACTTAGAGCAGGAGCCACGACTTAGAGGATGAGGAGAAGACCCTAACACCAAGAGGGCATGGAGTTGGGGTCTCACCACTGCACCCTGACACGTGGGCTCCCCATCTTCCCTGCCTGCTTGGAGTCTCCTGCAGCAGTCCTCGACCTTCCAGCCCTGCGGCTTCTTCTGCAGCCTTGCACTTCCCTGAGTGGTATTGGAGCTGCGCTCGTTGCAACAAGGAATTCTTCTCATGGCTCCATACCCATGTTGGGTTTCCTCTTTCCCCTTCCTCCCTGGCGCCCCGGGTTCTTGGTGCTCACCTCTGCACAGATAGGTGTCACTGAAGCCCCTCACACAGAGACCGGGAGATGCTGAGTCCCGCTTTGGGAGGTGTGGCACAGGGGCAGCCACGGCAGACCCTTGGTGGAGAGGATCAGAGCCAGGATCCCTGCCACCCTGAGTGGTGGATGCTGCAGAGATGGCTCTTTACACCTGAGAAGCTTGCCCTCAGGTATCTGCACTTTACGGGGCTTTTCTGATTGGCCATTATGTGTTCATCTAAGAATTAGTGCAGGACAGGAAGCTTCCATCCAGACGGTGAAGGCACCTGCTGGGTTTCCTGCCACCTGTGGAGAAGCCCGCTCCTTCCCTTGCTCAGGTAAGGGCAACCACACCCAGGTCCACCTGGTTCTGCCAACCAGTCCGTAGCAGTTGGAATGAAGGGAGCAGCTGGGCTGCAGCCAGGTGGTCAGGGATCTGGTCAGCTCAGTGGCAGCAATGATAATAGATGGAGTGTCCTAGATTTTCCCTTTTGGAAATCTGAACTCTACTCAGAGGGAATGTTTGTTAATAGCAATATCAGTAGACCCATGAGGTGGGGATTCGGGACTTGTATTTCCATGAGGGCCTGCAGAAACATGGCCACCTGATGCCCAATGAGTTTGTAGAGTCAGATGGACCCTGGGGTGTTCTCCTTGTACCTTCTAAAGAGTCTTTAACTCAAGAAGGTTTTTCTTTTTTTAAGTTATTTACTCTTATTTTCTAGTTACCTTCTGGAATTATTGCACTGGGGCCAGTTTTCTACTTTGGGGAATTTACTGAAATTTTCTTTGACTGAGAAGGCCTTCGGTGTTTGTGATTATTCCTTGGATGCTTGCAAATCAGTTGTATTTTCTCTGGGACATGGGGTTTCAGATAGATCAGTTCAATCAAGCTTGATGATGTATTTCATGCCGCGTGCCCTGTATCTTGTCTGTTGGACTGTCAGGTCTCAAGGGATGGGTTTAGGTTTCCCTGTGTGGCTGCTGCCTTGCCGTTTCCCCTGTTCCACACTCACAGTTTTTTCCATATATTTTAGTTGTTTTTTTTTTTTTTTGAGACAGAGTCTTGCTCTGTTGCCCAGGCTGGAGTGCAATGGTGCGATCTCAGCTCACTGCAACCTCCACCTCCCAGGTTGAAGCGATTCTCCTGCCTCAGCCTCCCGAGTAACTGGGATTACAGGCACCTGCCACCACGCCCGGCTAATTTTTGCATTTAGTAGAGACAAGGTTTCACCATGTTGGCCAGGCTGGTCTCGATTTCTTGACCTGATGATCCTCCTGCCTCGGCCTCCCAAAGTGCTGGAATTACAGGCTCTGTGAGACATTGCACCTGGCCTGTTTTAGTTGTTCTTTTGGTGTAATTGGATGTTTTGTTGCTTTGCAATTTTACCAGCAGAGAAATCCTCCTGTGTGTGTGTATTTCATGTTTTGGGTCCTAAGTTTTTGTTTTCCTGATACCCTTTTATCGCCTCCGTTTGTAGGTCATTTCGTTGTGGTTTTGTTTTATGCAAATGGTGCAAGTGATTCTTTTCGCTGATTTTCATGTTTGGTGTTGTAACTCATACGGTTGGTTTTACCACTGCCCTCTTCTTTGAAGACTTTGCTTCTCCTGCCGTCTCCTAGAGCTCTTTCTTCCTTTATGATTTGGGAGTGAGACCAGCCACCCTTGTTCCAGGCAACTTTGCTGTTAGCTTTGGAAAGGAGAGCACTGAAGCTCGTCCCAGCCCAGGGCCACTTACCCCTGGCTTCTCTTCTCCATAGCCACCAAGGAGCTTTCATTAAGAGGTTCTAATTTGTGCTGTTGAAGCTGCCAGTCTTGTTAGGCAGATTGGCAGCTTAGGATATTCCATGTATGGGTTTTTTGCAGAACGTTGTGCATGGTTTTGGTTTTGTACCTTCGGTGCTCTGATCTGCAGGTGGCTTTGGGGAATGGTAGAGTCTGAGTCTGTGCCCCTGCTTCATGCTTAGAGTCTCCTCGCCTGAAGTTTGGAAGTTATGTGTCATCACGTGCAGTCTTGTGATGTCCCATTGTGTGCTGGCTCTGAGTAGGTGGCTCTGTGACCCTGGCCTCTGTCTGGGAGGCCACCCCTGTTCCTCCTGCCCAGTAATTCATTGATTTGCTCAGCAGACTCTGGCAGGCTGCCTTCAGTGCCACTTGTGGCCTTCCCACTTTTCCAAGGACTGAAAACACAGGTCTGATCGTGGCTGTTCCTGCCCTGCAGACTTTGAGGGCTTCATGGTTTTACAGAGTAGGCCTCCATTTTGCCACACAGCACACAGAGCCCTGACAGGCTGGACTTGGAGGATTTTATCTCGAGCCCTGTCCTGCCTCCTCAAGTGGGCCCCTAAGTTGCTCATGGGTCCCCTCAGTGACGCATGTGTGCACCCCCAGCCTTCCCCTTATCACCTCTGCCCAGTGGGACTTTGCTTCTCAGCTCTCAGGCTGAAACACACACACACACACACACATTGTCTCTCTCTCTCACACACACACACATATACTCTCTCACATATACACAAACTCACACATACTCTCAAACACACACTTACACTCAAACACACACTCACACACTTATGCACACTGAAACACACTCTTACACAGTCTCTCAAACACACACAGACACACTCAAACATACACTCCCCCTTTGTTTCTAGAGTGCTTCTGCTTTAGTTCTAGCCACGTTGGTTAGAACTCAAAACACTTGGGAACGCTGATGGAATATTAAATGTCGAGAAGTCTTAACACATCTGTAAACCTAGCAGAACTTCTCCTCCTCCTGTGCATCAGAATCACCTGTGAGGGTTAAAGGTCTTGCTCAGGTCCTTCCCCTAGAGAGTCCGTTGGCCTGGAGCTGGGACCTCTGACTTTTTAATTTTAAACGCATTCTAGATGACTTGATAGGCCCAACTGAAATTGAAAAATGACCACATTAGACAGTTACCTCCACTGGAATACGTGTCTCGAGTGGTATCATTTCTGAGATCATGTTTTTTCAAAACTTTGGGTGTGCATAACTCTTTTTATTGTAGGAATAATAAAAGCCTTTGTAGTCATTCCAAATGTTACAGACACATAGAAAGTGAACAGTGAGTCACCCTCCGCTCCTGGAACAGCCTTCCCTCGGGGCGTCGGCCTTGCATTCCAATAATTCCAGCTAATTGGGGTACCTCTTCAGCTGACTTCTGTCCTGTAGGTTTCCATGTCTGCATTCCCAGATGGGATTTATGTGTCGTTTTATTTTTTGTTTATTAGTGCTGGGGATCGGGATCACTTTTTACCTCGTAAAAGCAATTAGAGAAAGGGTTGACTTTTTTTTTTTTTTTAACTGCTTTAAAATTGTTTTGTGGGTTATCAGGCCCAAATTGAAAGAAAGTAGATGAGGGGATGGCTGCAGCGTGAGTTACCAGACACAAATTTCTTCAGAGACTACATGAAGAAAACAAAGTAGGCTACTCGATATGGGCTTCCCCTTCTGCTTTAAAAAAAATTTTTTAATTGTGGTAAAAGACATAATATAAATGTTATCATTTTAGCCATTGTTAGGCACACAGTTCAGTCGTGTTAAGTGTTGTGCATCAGAATCTTGAGAACGTCTTCATCTTGCAGAATGAAAATTCTGTCCCTGTTTCCTCTTCCCCCAGCCCTGGCAGCCACCATTCCACTTTCTGTTTCCATGACTTTGACTACTGCAGGTATTGCATAGAGGTGGAATCACACGGTGTTTGTCTTTTTGTGACTGGTATATTTCACTTAGCGTAGTGTCTTCAAGGTTCGTCCATGTTGTGGCAGATGACGTCACACTTGAAGGCTGCATAATATTCCATTATACAGATGTGTTCTATTTTGTTCATCCGTTCATCTGTCCGTGGACATGTGAGTTGTGCCTCATGGCTATTGTGAATGATACTGCCATGAACATGGGTGTGCAGATATCTCTTCAAGTCCCTGCTCTCGGCTCTTTTGGGTCTATTCCCAGAGGTGGAATTGCTGGATTCTATTGTAATTCTATTTTTAATTTCTTGAGGAATTTTCAGTTGTTTTCCATAGCAGTCACTCCATTTTGCGTTTCCATCAACAGTGTACCAGGGTTCTGGTTTCTTCACGCCCTCACCAGCATTTGACAATTGCTGTTTTTTTGACTGTAGCCTCTCAACAGGTGTGTGGTGGGCTCTCCTGGTGGTATCGACTTGCATCTCTCTGGAACAACTTGTGATGCTGAGTAGATACTTGTTGACCGGCTTCCCTTCTTTCAACTGCATTTATTAACTTAAATTTTCTGTAAAGTTTTCCTTTTTCTTTTCTTTGAGACAGTGTTTTGCTCTTGTTGCCCAGACTGGAGTGCAATGGTGCAATCTCGGCTCACTGCAACCTCCGCCTCCCAGGTTCTAGTGATTCTCCTGCCTCAGCCTCCCTAGTAGCTGGGATTACAGGCATGCACCACCACGCCCGGCTAATTTTGATTTTTTTTTAGTAGAGATGGGAGTTTCTCCATGTTGGTCAGGCTGGTCTCGAACTCCTGACCTCAGGTGATCCACCCACCTCGACCTCCCGAAGTGCTGGGATTACAGGTGTGAGTCACCGTGCCACCCTCTTTTCTTTTCTGAGACAGTGCCTCAGTCTGTCGCCCAGGCTGAAAGGCAGTGGTGTGGTCTCAGCTCATTGCAACCTCCGCCCCCTGGGTTCAAGGGATTCTCATTCCTCAGCCTTCCGAATAGCTGGGATTATAGGCATGCCCCACCATGCCTGGCTAAATGTTGTATCTTTTTAGTAGAGATGGGGTTTCACCATGTTGGCCAGGCTGGTCTTGGACTCCTGACCTCAGGTGATCCACCTGCCTCAGCCTCTTAAAGTTTTGGGGAGCATGGTGGCTTATGCCTGTAATCCCATCACTTTTTTTGTATTTTTTTTTTTCTTGTAGAGACAGAAGGAGGAGGGAAGCTGAGGCAGGAGGATTGCTTGAGCCCAGCAGTCTGATACCAGCCTGGGCAACCTGGTGAGACCCCGTCTCTACAAAAAAAAGTACAAAAAATTAGCTGGGCAAGGTGGCATGCGCTTGTAGTCCTAGCTACTGGAAGGCTGAGATGGGAGGATGGCTTGAGCCTGGGAGGTCAAGGCTGCAGTGAGCCGTGATCATGCCACTGCACTCCAGCCTAACTACAGAGCAAGACCTTGTTTCAAAACAATAAAAAATAAAACTCAAGTGAATTGTTGTAGATAGTGTGTGTTTTCTCTCATTGCATGTTTGCTTGGAGAGCTTATTTCTGAACAGACTGCAGAGAGAAGCTCCTTCCATGGAAAGTGGGAATAAGCCTTTTTCCTGGCTGTACTCTTCCAAAGCCACCTTTACCCTTGCAGATTGTTGAGAGTGGGTCTAGTTGAAGTGTGTTGTGTTGAAAAACACATGCAGAACACAGACATCACCGTGCAGACCTGAGATCTGAGACTCAAGCCTCCTGGTGACTATAGAGTATGGCCAGCAATTTACCCTTCTGTCTGTAGAAGATGTAGAAAATACAGCCTCGGAAATAAATTAAAAAACATCTGATTGCCCTTAACTCCATTATGTGAGCTAAATCACACGGACATTCTTTTTAGATGGGGTGTTTGTGTTCATGTCTGCAGCCTGCTTCTTTCACTGGGTGGTTTCACTGGCAGTGCTGATGTCGCCCACACACCGTCCACCTGTGAGCCCTCACCGGCAGGAGGTGAAAGGCCGTCTTCCAGGGGAAATACCTTCAGTGCTGTCTCGTGACCCCTCATTGATGGAACGCAGTGGTTCACCTACCCCTGTGCACTCCGTTTCAACGTGTCCCTTCCGACCTTCCTGGCTGAGACTGGCATCTCTGCAGCCTTTCTGAGCAATACGTACAGCTTCACTTCGCAGAAGTCATTCCAGTGCTCTGTCCTGAAGTCAAGTCATCGAGGAACTGCTGACCACCTCTTGTGTGGGAGGCACCAGCCCCAAAGCAGTTTGACTTTCTGAGGGAGTCATATGTAACATGTATGCCCTTCAACAGACTGTACCTGCCCTTTCTCACTTAATTTAGCTGTAGGCTCCCAGAAGCTCTTCTTTCTAAAGCCTGGATTTTTTTTTTTTTTTTTTTTTTTTTTTGAGACATGGTCTTGCTCTGTTGCCCAGGCTGGAGTGGAGGAAACAAGGAGAAGTGACTTCCTGGGCTCAAGGGATCCTCCTGCCTCAGCCTTCTACATAGCTGGGGCCAAAGGCCTGTGCCACCATACCCAGCTAAGTTTTAAAATTGTTTTTATAGAGGGTCTCCCTATGTTGCCCAAGCTGGTCTCAAACTTCTGGGGTCAAGGGATCTTCCTGCCTCAGCCTCCCAAAATGCCAGTACTGCAGGTGTGAGCCACAGCACCCAGCCAAGCCTGGATTTTTGGGAGGCTGTGGGGCTGCACTGCCGACATGAGCCAGTCTCCAAGGGCTCCGGGAGGTTTTCAGAACTCAGCAGCTAGTCATCTGCCCTGGGAAAACTCATCTAGAGATTTGTGAAAGGCTGAGTGCAGTGGCTCACACCTGTAATCCCAGCACTTTGGGAGGCCAAGGTGGGCAGATTACCTGAGGTCGGGAGTTTAAGACCAGCCTGCCCAACATGGTGAAGCACCATCTCTACTAAAAATACAAAATTAGTTAGGCATCATGGCTCGAGCCTGTAATCCCAGCTGCTCAGAAGGCTGAGCAGGAGAATCACTTAAACCTGGGGGACTGGGGTTGCAGTGAGCCAAGATTGCGTCATCGGACTCCAGCCTCAGCAAAAAGAGCAAAACTCAGTCTCAAAAAAAAAAAAAGATTTGCGAAGGTCATGAGCTCCAACCCATTCCACTGCTCCATAAAATGCTGCATTGGTGAAATGGGCGGGATGAGTTGCTGTGTGGACACGCGGCCCCGGAGCTAACAGGGGTATCCTGCTTCTCACCACAGCATGTGCTGGGTCCACTTGGAAGCCCAGAACGCCTCTTGCCTTAGTGTTGGGCTGGCACAGGCCTTCTGGTGCTCAGAGTGTCAGAGACCGGGGTGGCCCCATTCCCTGGCCTCATTTTACAGTAACAAAGACTTCATGCAGCCCGTGGCCCAGGGCGTTCCACAAGCTCTCTTAGCTCTGTAAAATTGAGAGATTCCTTGCCAGCTTCTCCAGCTCCTCTCTGCTTCCTCTTTGTTCTCTGGCTGGTGTTGGGGTGCTTTTTGGCCAAGAGTGAGGGGAGGGGAAGGAACCTGAGTCGGCAGTGTGCCTACACTGGGGGTGCTGGAGGTCACATTTCACCCTGGCATACCCTGCCTGCCCATGACATGTGGTGATTTGTTATGGGGATCGTAATAAAACTTAGCCTGATTAGAGTCATGTGGGAAGCGTGCCCAGCACACGTTCTTCAGAGCAGTCCAAGCTCGGGTGGCAGGAAGCTGCCTTGCAATTCTCGGAGTTTCAGGAACTGGACAGGGGAAGGTTGGCATGCGATGCATTTCTCTGGGTTTGTTTGGTGCTGGGATTGAGTGTTCCTGGTGAAGACGGCTGCTGGAGAGCTCCTGGGGAGACAGGCATTTTGTGGTTGGTTGCATTGCTCTCCCACAGGGAATTGGTTGCCTCCAGGAAATGGCAGTAACATGGGCAACAGCAGTAGCAGGATAGCAGACATGGCACTCAGGGTGCAGGGTGCTGTGGGTGGAGCCGCTGCTCTTTTCCCTTTCACAGGTGGAGAAGCTGGACCCGGGGAGGCGCGGGCACTTGCTGAGGGCACAGCGGACAGACTTGAGCTCAGAAATCTGTCTGCACCTATGCACAGTGTCTCTTACCTCCAGCATCTGAGTCCCATGGTCTAATGTGGCTTTAACCTCAGGATCAGGCCAAATTCTAGAATCCTACCTGAGAGGCAAGCACTATAAGGGGCTTCATTTCATATGGGGAAACTGAGGCACTGAGCAGTTCACTGAAGTTCTGAGGATGAAAAATCGAACAAAAGTTGTTTGAGGCCGGGCGCCATGGCTCACATCTGTAATCCCAACAGTTCAGGAGCCTGAAGCAGGAGGTTTGTTTGAGCCCAAGAGTACAAAACCAGCCTGAGCACACGGTGAAGCCCCGTCTCTGTAAAAAACACAAAAATTAGCTGGGTATGGTGGTGTGTGCCTGTAGTCCCAGCTGCTCAGGAGACTGAGGTGGGAGGATCACCAGAGCCCAGGAGATTGAGGCTGCAGTGAGCTGCCATCATGCCCTTGTACTCCAGGCTGGGCAACAGAGCAAGACTCTGTCTCAAAAAAAATAAAAATAAGAGTAGTTTAACCAAGATCATTCAATCTTAGCTTCCCCCTAACATCTTAGTGGCTTCCCCGATTCTCTGCTTAAAAGAGGCTATTTCTTTTCTCCAGCCTCAGTTTCTTGTCTCGTCAGCCCCATAGAAACGGAGCTCAGGGTCCTCCATAGAAACAGCCTTCCAAATTGAATGATGACTCCAGAACACAGGAGTCTGTGCCGAGTTTGGCACCAGGGATGATGTGTGTGGTTGCATCTTCTAGGGACAGGGGCCTGGCTTTCATGCAGTGACCCCTTCAAAGAGCGGCTCCTGCAGCGGGGCCCAGATTACCCGGCACCAGCCCACCTGGCCAGGTTTGAAGGGTCTGGGCAGTACATGCAGTTATCTGGGCCCTTCTCCTAGAAATTGCCTTTTTATAAAGGCAAACTAAGCTATCACCTTTCATTTTTTTTTTTTTTTTGAGATGGAGTCTTGCACTGTCTCCCAGGCTGGAGTGTGGTGGCGCAGTTTCGGCTCGCTGCAATCTCCGCCTCCTGGGTTCAAGCAATTCTCCTGCCTCAGCCTCCCGAGTAGCTGGGACTACAGGCATGCACCACAACACCCAGCTAATTGTTTTTGTACTTTTTTTAGTAAAGATGAGGTTTCACCATGTTGGCCTGGATGGTCTCAATTTGCTGACCTCGTGATCTGCCTGCCTTGGCCTCCCAAAGTGCTGGGATTACAGGCATGAGCCACCTCGTCCGGCTGGCTACCATCTTTATTTATTTATTCATTCAGTCACTTTGATTTTAAACTTGTGTTGAAAATCAACTGATATTTCTGAGTAGCTAACTTAGATCCTTAGGGATGACAGGGCGGGTATGTACCAGCTTAAGGTCTCTCTTGTGTTTTATGAATGGCTACCTGCAGTTAAGCCAGGGCTACTGTCTCTTGGCCCCAGGTTCTCGTTTTGTGATAGATACAGAAGCTTATTTATGCTTAGTCCCCTCTAGTAGTGGATATAGGGGCATCTCTGAGCAGAGAGCAAGCAGGGGCCTGTGGAAGGGGTTTAGAGAGGTTGGCAGGTGACCAGGGTCCTCATCATGGGGAAAAGTCACTCTGGTGGCATCGTGCAGTGAGAAGGGTACTTGCTTCTGTGGTCTTCCTCTCAGTAACACAACCCAGTCTAACTGAGAGAAGAACAGGAGACAAATCCCAGCTGAGGGGCGTCTTATAGAATACCCAACCAGGCCTCCTCTGTACTGGCAAGGTCACCCAAAACACGCAATGTTGGGGGAGAAGCCTTAGCCAAGAGGAGCTCAAAGAGACACGAGGAAAAATCATGTGGCAACCTGGATGGGATCCTGGAACAGAAAAAAGGACAACAGGGACGAACACAAGAGACCTGCGTGAAGGACAGGCTTTATTGTTTGATGATAGTGCACCGACATCCATTGCGACAAAGGTGCGGTCCTTCTGTAAGACATTCACAGGGTAGTGGAGTGTTCAGAGGTATATGGGAATTCTCTGTATTATCTCCACAACTTTTCTATGAATTTAAATCTGTTCTAAAAGAAAAAGCTTACTTGAGAAAAATAGGTAAGAGTGGTTAGGAAGGCTGGTCGGAGGCTAGGATTCCAGGCCTGGCCCTCTACACCCGTGTCTGCTTTAGGCAGGTGACACTGGGTACCCCCTGCCAGGGAGAAGCGCAGGGTCCCCACTCCCTGGCCAGTAAATGCCCTTTCCTCATACCCTCACTCAGTGGGCCGTGGCAGGTGGGCGTAGCCTCCCAGTTGTGCCAAGGCCCATCTCTTTTCCCAACAGCATGTCCTTTGTTCTCTCCAGCCCAGACGTGCAGAGGTGAGCCACCCTCCTGGCCAGTGAGGAGCTTCTAAACACAGAGGCAGATCAGCTTTTTGCCGAGTGAACTTGAGAACCGGAGCAGAGCTGCAGGGACAATGATCCATTATTAAACTGCTCTGAGACTCAGAGCCCGGGGCACCCAGCTCTGGGGCGATTGGCAGGTGTCGGACCTGTGGCCGTGGCCCTGGCCCCCACTAATCCCATTAGCGACTTAGGGGTGAGTGGACGGAAAACAGGATGAGAGCGTCTCTCTCCCAAAGAGGGCTGGCTCAAGTATGAATACTCACAGCCATGCCAAGGCACCTGCTCCTCAGATGTTTTTTCTTTTGCTTATACAGTTAGTGCACAGAGTGAGTCCTGCACGGGGAAAGACATGTATGCACATGTGCACACACACAGGCACACACGTGCACATGTGCATGCACACAGAGACCCTGAGACCCTGCACTTGAGTTTCTAGTCTTAAGCAAGAAGGGTGTCACCGAGGTTGTGCCCTGCAGCTGCCAATGGCCAGTCTGTCCCACTCAGGTGGTCTGTTTCTATTTTGGAATTTCCTCACTGCACCTGGAGAAGAGCTGCATTCATTTATTCATCCATTCATTCATTCAACAAGTACCTGACAGTGTGTGCAGCAGTGATGCCAGGTGAGGAGGGAGGGTGAAAATGCAGGGTCCCCCTCACTGCAGTCACTGCAGGACCAGGTACTCTTTTCCTGTGCCCCACAGTGCCCTGAGACCCCGCTGGTCATCCGTCCAGCCCTCTGTGCTCGCTGACCGGTGCAGCAAACTCTCCGGCTGGGCTCCTTTCCTTCTGCAGGCGCCGCAGCTCTTTCTTAAGCCTGTGTAAAAAGTTCTTTTGTCCGGGTGACATTGGCATGATTGAATCAGTGCCAGGGCCCAACAGGATGTGGGTCTGGGCGACTCCCAACTTCCAGCAAATCCATGGTTGTTTTCAGTTGCCTCGAGAGGGGAAACTGAAACAGAGACAAGCACCCCAACAATAGGGTGCTTCGAGGTGCTGGAGGGGAGCCCTGGCCCCGTGAAGAGAGGCCAAGTCCTGCATCATCTGTGGACTGCATTTGACACTGAAGGTCAAGAGGCTGGTGAGCTCTGAGAGTCATGCCGCAGCCCGGAGGAACAGGCTGAACGTCCAGGAGGAGTGGCTTTATCTCCAGATCAGGCTAGAGGCCTTTGCATTTGGTTTGGTAAGGAGAGAGAGCAGGATTTCTGGGTGCTGGACGTGATGCTAGGTCAGGGCTTGTGTGTTTCTTTGGAGGGCAAGGTGGACTCAGGCCAGGATGCCAGGGAGGCACCTGCTGCATTTCTTGAGTTTTCACAGGATGCAGGGCCTGTCCTCACTGTTCCCTGGGGTGCCAAGGGAACAAGCCATGCGGTCCCTGAACTTTGAGTAGATACAGATAATATTTGAAAATATTTACAGCATCACAAAAACAATAAACACTTGTGTAGCCAAGTGTTCCAAGAAATAGAACTTAACTTTGGAATGTGCTTTGCCCCTCCCAATCCCAACTCCCAGCTCCCAATCCTCTCCCCTCCCCACAAAAATGTTTTTATTGGATAAACCTGAAGCATTAAAGGGAGTCCCTGTCCTGAATTTCACAGTGTCATTCTCTGCTGTTTTTTAGTTTTATCACATGGGGTTGTGTTTCTAAGCAACATCATTTGTTTTTGTGGTTTTCACTTTTATATAAATGGAATCATGCAGTATCTTTTGTGGCTGGCAGACTCTGAGATGGCCTTCAGTGATCCATACCTCCTGGCGTTCACATCCTGTGAAGTCCCTTCCTTTTAGTGTGAGCCCAGCTGGCGACTTGCTTCCAACCAGTAGGATGCATCCAGTGATGCTGTTCCTTCCTCCCGTGATTACTGATTACGTTACGTGGGCTTAGAACTTCTTCCTTGACAACAGATGGTCTCCCCTGCTGACTGGTGGAGCAGGCTGCCATATAGAGAGGCCACATGGCAAGGAACTGAGGGTGGCCTCCCCCAGCAGCCAGCATGCAACTGAGGCCTCAGTCCCACAGCCACAAGGAACTGAATGCTACAACAAGCAGGTGACCCTAGAGGACCCCTCCCCAGTCTAGCCTTGAGATGATACCCCATCCTGGGCCAAGACCTTGATGGCAGCTCTGTGAGAGGCCCTGAAGAAGAGGATATCTTCTTCACCCAGCTAAGCCACATCCAGATTCCTGAGCTGCAGAAACTGTGCAATAATAGATGCCTGTCATTTGGGGTGATTTGTTATGCAGCACTAAGTGGCTAAAACAGTCTTGCAAGAGTTCCTTTTTTGGCTAAGCATTATGTTCTTGAGGTTCATCTGTGTTGATATCTGTAGTTGCAGTTCATCTGCTTTCGTTACTATTGCTTTTCCCTTGTAAGTAGTCCTCCCTTATCTGTAGAGGACAGAAGACCCCAGAAGGTGGCTGAAACTTTAGGTAGTACCAAACCCTATATATACTCTATATTTTTTCCTATGAATACATGCCTATGATAAAGTTTAGTTTGTAAATTAGGCACACTGAGAGATGAACAATAATAAATAATAAAATGGAACAATTTTAGCACTATATTGTAATAGAAGTTGTATGAATGTGTTTTCTCTCTGCCGGGATATCTTATTGTACCGTAGTGCCTGTTTTGGGACCACAGTTGGCCAGGGGTAACTGAAACCATGGAAACTTGGGATATAGGAGGACTGCTGTATGTTAATGCCTTGGCTGAATTACTCTTTCTGCTCCTGAAGGACAATAGGGTGTTTACAGCCTTTGCTATCAGAAACCACACTTGCTGTGAAGGTCTTTGTACATGACTTCCAGCTCAGTGTGCAAATGTTTATCTAAGAGTGCGGCTGGGCCTTGGCTGCCAGTCTAGCTCCACTTCCCACAGCAGCCTTCAGGTTCACCAGCCTCCTCCACATGTTCCCCTCCCTCGGTATTGTCCGCCTTTTTCAACTTGGGGGATGGTCTGATGGGTAGGAGATGGTATCTGAGTGTTTTTATGTTCTCCTGCCGGAAGCTAATGTTTACTGACCATTCTGATTTCCTCCCTGCGGAGATCCTTTTTGTGGTTTTTGCCCATTTTTCTTATTGAATTGTAGGAGTGTTTTTTTGTTTTTGTCTTTTTGAGACAGGGTCTCACTGTGTCGCCCAGGCTGGAGTGCAGTGGCAGGCAATCTCTGCTCACTGCAACCTCCGCCTCCTAGGTAGCTGGGATTATAGGCTTGCACCACCATGCCTGGCTAGTTGTAGGAGTGCTTTTAATTTTCTGGAAAATAATTTTCTGGAAAATACTGCATCCCAGTTTGTTCTTTGCCCCCTTGGGCTTTTTAAATCAAATCAGGCACAATTCTGAACTTTCCATCCGGGGGGATAATTTGCAGAATTACGCTTTTGGGGCATTCCCAATCCTACCCCTTGTGTCCTGGTCTCTGGGTTGTGGACTGCTATCCCTGTTTATCGTTCTTGCTTGATGCTGCCTTCCTGAGTGGAGACTGCTGGGCTCTGTTCCCGTCTGTGGCTCACCCTCTAGTCTGGGAGTGCTTTCCTGTTCAGATAGCTTATTTCAACCTTTTAGTCATTCTGGAGAGCATCATTCAGTGAGTCAGCTCGGGACCTGGAGCCCGGGGACCCCTCACAGCCAGGCCAGCACTCACTTGAAATCTGCAGCTAGTTTGGGCTCCCTGGAGGTGATTGCTTGACTGCAGAGGAATGCATGGGGCTGGGGAGAATTTGCCCAGGGTGTTTAGAAGGAATGCATTCCGGGAGAGAGTTAAAATTAGAAAAAGCTGCTACATTTCCTGCCATTCAGTCGCAGTTGCCTGGTGTTTGTTTGCACAAGGATTCTTTGGTAACAATCTGTAGTTGGTTTCTAGTGGAATGCGAGGTGAAGTCATGACTTTTGGGATGGAGGTGAGCGGTTTCCATAGTGAGCTTTGTTATCAGGGTCACTGCTTTGTTTTCTGAGTTCTTGCAGAATCATATCGGAATGGAAAAATATTACTGAAACAATCCCTTGTTGATAGCAAGATTATTTTATTTATTTATTTTGGAAAACAGCTCTTTAGCAGGAAACAAGTCTTGTGGAGCGCATCTCTTTGTAAGCTCGTCGTCCATTCTCCCGTCTCCACCACCTTCCTGGGAGGCCACATCTGGTGTCGCCTCCCGAGGCTGGGCTTCTTGGGAGACCCCCTCTGACTGGCACAGGCAGTGGGGTCCAGGTTGAGCAAATACAAATGCAGAATACCCAAATCCATTTGAATATCTGGGGTCATGTACACTAAAACATTATTCGTGGTATACCTGTAATTCAAATGTAACTGGGAATTCTGGGTTTTGTCTAGAGACCTCTCCCGGCCCAGCTACACTTTGCAGTCCCCTCTTTCCTGGTCTCTGGTGGTACCTGGGCCTCTCTCGGCTGACAGGGGCATCGCCAGCACCAGGCGGGCTGTTGGCACCAGTGGGCACACCAGGGGCTTTGTGGGGTTTTGTCCATTTCTGTGTTGACGCCCCCCTCCTGCTGGTGCTGGGCAGGGGTTGTGTGCCCATTTTATGGAGGAGGAATGGAGAGGCCGGAGGAATGCATGGGTCTGGGGAGAATTTGCCCAGAGTATTTAAAAGGAATGAATTCCTGGAGAAAGTTAAAATTAGAAAAAGCTGCTACCAGCCTGTCCAGCAGTGTGCAGCTCATAAATGGAACTTTTAGCCTGTAACATTCAAAGCCCAGCAGCTGGAGGACACAGGAGAAATGAAACCATCATCTTCTCTGGAGAGCAAAAAAGATGGTCAGAAACTCACACATGAGGAGGAAATGCCATGGGGCTGGGAGTCTGGGTGGCAGGGGGCTATCCCTGAGACCTGGGAATCCAGGCTTTGGGGAAGCCTGAGTGTGGGCCTTGAAGGAAAGGTAGTGTTTGCACAGGCAGGGCGGGGACCAAGGAGGCATTTCCTAGTCATGGCGGGGGAAGTGGGCAAATGGGAGAAGGTGGGATGTGTGTAGGAGAGTTGGACGGCGGGGCCGCTGAGCTGGCGGGAGTGAAGGGAGTCGGCAGTGGATGCTAAGGAGGCTGGCTGCGTCTGGTAGGGCACACTGTGGAGAACCCTGAAATGGGGAAGGGAAGCCTGGCTCCAAGGGAGGCAGGGGCAGGAAGGAGCAGGGCACCCTCTGCTCTTGAGCTGGGGACTGTAAATTTGGTGGAGAGATGCCCCTGACACCAGCGGGGAGGCGGTGGATCAGTGGACCCGAGACCAAGCTGCAGGTCACAGGTGCCTGGGAAGCTTCCTTTTCTGTTCAGGCTGTAGGTAGTGTCGATGCAGCATGCTGCTGTGCACAAGTGCAGGCCTAGGGGGATACAGAAGTGAGCCGGACAGGTGGGTTCCTGCCTGCAGGCCATACAGGCCAGCCTGCCACACATCCAGATGTTATTCCTCAGGGCACTCCACACAGCCCTTTATGGTATCCTAAGGCTCAGAACCTATAGGTGTTACCTTATTTGGCAAAAGGGACTTTGCAGGTGTGATTCATTGAAGGATCCTGAAATTGTGAGATTACCCAGGAATGCCTAGATGGACCCTAAATGTTATCGTGAGTCTTTTAAGAGGGAGATGGAGATCTGACCGCAGAGAAACATGTTTTGTTTTTGTCCGTGTCTACAGACATATGCTTGAGAAGCTCTGAGTCCCCATCCTTCCACCTGCGTTGGCATATACACTCTGAGTACTCTATAAATCATCCATTCATTCAAACACTGACTGCACCTGCTATGTTCCAGGTGGTTCCCAGTGAACAGGACAAAGTCCTTGCCTTCGTGGAGCCTGTTCTGGTGGGAGAAAAAGGAGATAAGGAAGTGTTAGCTAAATGAATGTCAAGAGTGGCAGAGGAGACCAGGGGAGGGAGTGGGCAGCAATGATGTGCTTGTGTTTCTGATATGGAGTGTAGTCGACTGAGTAATTTCCCCCACAAAAAAGATATTCCTATCCTAATGCTCAGAACCTATAGGTGTTACATTATTTGGCAAAAGGGACTTTGCAGGTGTGATTCATTGAAGAATCTTGAGATGGTGAGATTACCCTAGATTACTGAGATGGACTATCACGAGTCTTTAACTAGGGAGATCTGACCACAGGAGGAGGCCCTGGAATGGTGGGAAGAGTGACTGGAGTCCTGAGCTTTGAAGATGGAGGAGGGGCCCTGAGCCAGGAATCCAGGCAGCCACGAGATGCAGGAAAGGGCGGGGCCCTGGAAACAGATTGCCCGCCTCGGGAGCCTCCAGAAGGCGCTGGCCCTGATTTCAGCCGTGACCCTGGTTTCAGATTTCTGGCCTCCAGAACTGTAGGAGAGTGAATGTGTGTTTTAAACCACTAAGTTGGTGGTGATTTGTTACAACATAGATAGGAAAGTCAAGGGAGTGATGTTTCAGCAGAACCCTCTGAGGTTCGGGCTGGGCTTCCCTGCTGACACGTGGCTGGGGCCACAGAGCCTGAACCAGGATCCAGACCTAGCTAAGGGTCAGGAATCCCTGATCTGGCAGTTGTCCTCAGCCTGGAAGTGACCCACAGTGCATATACATGTGTATGGTTTTGGTTTTTGTTTTTTTGGTGCAGGGCAGGGTCCCACTCTCTCTCTCCAGGCTGGAGTGCAGTGATGCAATCACGGCTCACTGTAGCCTTGACCTCTGGGCTCAAGTGATCCTCTCATCCCAGCCTCCAGAGTAGCTGAGAGTACAGGTGCACATCATCACCATGCCTGTCTATTTTTTTTACTTTTTGCAATCTTCCTGTGTTGCCCAGGCTGGGCTTAAACTCCTGGGCTCAAGTAGTCCTCCTGCTTTGGCTGTCCAAACTGTTGGAATTATAGGCATGAGCCACTAAGCCCCATTCTTTTAAATGTAAAAATGTCAGTTGAGGTATAAATCCCCTTTGCTGCGTATGAATGAGTCGAGTATAAATGTATCTTATTAATGGAACAAAATATTTGCTTGGCTTTCTAAATTGGGAATTTTGAACCATCTGTAGCAGCTCACTGGCTGTGACCAGAACCCACTGAGTGCTCAGTTGCATCACTCAGCTGCATGTCTGTGTCTTGGACAGAAAACCCAGTGGTCTAGCGCCATTTGCCATCTGTCCTGGTTTGCAACCCCTGAAAGCAGAGCCCGAGACAAGGACTTGGGTGCTGATGTTTTGGGGGAGATGACTGGTCCCAGCAGCCTATCCAAGCAGAAGAGGGTGAGAAGAGGGAAGAGGAAAAGCAAATCAGGGGTTAGCTGCTGAGCTAGTGGCCACTGTTAACCAACTATTAGGGCTCCATCATGCTTGGGGCGTATTTAAGAGGCCATGAGAATGTGCCCTAGAATTGCCTTTCTGGAGGTCAGGAGGTGAGCGGAGGGAGGCATTGACCCCAAGGCATCTCTGGGGGGTATATCTCTACAGCGTATCCTCCATCCTGCAGGCTGACCCAGGCTTGGGGCTGTGGTGTGCTGGGATGTCAGAGCACCTACAGATCATGGCAATGGAGTAGTGATTATACCAAGATCTACTATAGCTGGCCTTCCACTTCCACCAAGTCCTCGCTTTGTGTCCGTCCCCTGTGAGTCATAAGAAAGGCCCATATTTTAGCTCCATCCACCAAGACTTGAGTCGTCTACCAAGGTCTGCCTTAATGCCTTTACAAACCGCCAATGTGGCGGAAGATGTTTAGGAGAATATGGGAGAAAGTCAAAGTGTACGTGAATGAAGAGGAATGCAGTGGGAAAGCGCATCTTACCTGGACACCCATTTTTGACTCTTGTGCACAAGCATTTTTGACCCTCTGTGCGTAGACATTTTGATTCTCTGCGCACAGGTGTTTTGACTCTGTGCACAGGCATTTTGATTCTCTGCGCACAGGTGTTTTGACTCTCTGCACACAGGCGTTTTGATTCTCTGCACACAGTTGTTTTGATTCTCTGCACACAGGTGTTTTGACTCTCTGCGCGCAGGCATTTTGATTCTCTGCACACAGGTGTTTTGACCCTCTGTGCATAGGCATTTTGATTCTCTGTGCACAGGTGTTTTGACTCTCTGTGCACGGGCATTTTTGATTCTCTGCGCACAGGTGTTTTGACTCTGCACACAAGCATTTTGATTTTCTGTGCACAGGTGTTTTGACTCTGCACACGGGCATTTTGATTCTCTGCGTACAGGTGTTTTGACTCTGCATACGGGCATTTTGATTCTCTGCGCACAGGTGTTTTGACTCTGTGCACAAGCATTTTGATTCTCTGCACACAGGTGTTTTGATTCTCTGCGCACAGGTGTTTTGACTCTCTGTGCACAGGCATTTTGATTCTCTGTTTGTAGCTTCCTCCCTTGATATATGTTCAGGTGAATCAGCCCTCGACACACACAAGCACAGGGGCCATGTGCAGGTGAACCAGTCCTTGATACATACCTATGAGGTCAGGGACCATGTGCAGGTGAACCAGCCCTTCTGTGGGCACAGAGACCACGGTGCAGGCGTCATCTCTCATTATTTATGAAGAGGCCCATTAACTCCCTCCCCACCCTGAGTTGAGGAGGAAGGCTAAGATTTACCCGTGGTCCCAGCATTTAGTGGCAGAGCCAAGATTTGAGTCCATGTTCAATTAAGGTCCAAGTCTTCAACATAATGATGTTTCCTAGATATTTTTAGCCTCCTGAAGGTTTATTGGGGGACATACAAAGACTCCATCACAAACTTTCTTAGTCTGATTCGGGCAGGAATGTTAACTTCTACTTTGAAAGACTTGAGATTTTATAACCTGCCGTGGGAGAAGGAAACGCAGCACGGGAGCCTGGTCTGGAATCTGACACCCTCACTTATCCACGTCCTGTCTAACTGCAACCTGTGTGGTCTTGGGATTGCTCTCTTTGTGTTTGCCGTTACTCTGCATATCTGGGTTGCTGCTGTTGGCTTTGCCCCCGCATTGGGTTAGGATCCCAGCTTTTCACTTCCTGATCTCGAGTGAGTCTTTGAAACCTGGTCAGCCTCTGTTCTCTTATCTACTAAATGATGGCATGATGATACCTGTCTGGCCTACCTCACAGGGTTGCTGTGAAAAGCAACCGAGAGGCCAAATGGGAAAGTATGTTATCAACAAGGATACATTATGCTAATGATTTTCTTTTCTTTCTTTTCTGTTTTTTGTGATGAAGTTTCACTCTTGTTGCCCAGGCCGGAGTGCAATGGCACAATCTTGGCTCACTGCAACCTCCGCCTCTCGGGTTCAAGCGATTCTCCTGCCTCAGCCTCCCAAATAGCTGTGATTATAGGCATGTGCCACCATGCCCAGCTAATTTTTTGTATTTGGTAGAGACAGATTTCACCATGTTGGTCAGGCTGGTCTCGAACTCCTGACCCCAAGGGATCCATCCGCCTTGGTCTTCCAAAGTGCTGAGATTACAGGCATGAGTCACCACGCCTGGCCTTCGAATGGTTTTCAGAGGCATCATCAACATCAGCTGGGAACATGTTAGAAGCACACATTCTCAGGCCCACTCTAGACCTACAGAATCAGAAACCGAGGGTTGCTGGGCCCAGCAACCTGTGTCATAATCAGCATTCCAGGTAATTCCAATGAATGCCAGTGTTTCAGAACCATTGCCTTATTCACAGAATTTCACAGGTATTGTGTGCAATTTCTACTATGTATTTGGCACTAAGTGTCTGGTATGTTTCAAAGAAAGAAAGAAAGAAAGAAAAAAAGACAAGGTCCCTGCCCTCTACAGGGTCAACAGGCTGGAAGAAAAACTAAAAAAAGAGAAACCCACACGAACTGGATGTACTCTAGAGCCCCGTGTTACAGTTGAGGAACACGAGGCACAGAAAATCTAAGTAATTTAGCAAAGGTAGTAGAGCTGGTGTGAGAAACGTGAACCCACATGTTGACTCACGACAGTCTCTGGACCCTCCATTCCCCAGACTGCCTCCCCACCTCATGGGCGGCACATTGTGTCCCCCGACTTATTCATGGGAGAGAATTCCAAGGTCAAAATCAAAGCCTAGGACGCCTTCCTTGAGATGCTCTCCTTGGCTAGCTTTTAGGTGGTGATTGTCGAAACCTTGGATTAAAATCTTCACCCCCCGAAACCCCGGTAGAGTCCAGGATGATTAACTAGATCAGCCTGTGAGGATCCAGAAGGGAGGGGGTCTTTCCTGAGTGTGGGTTTGGCCATGGTGTCTCCTGTGTGACCCACATGCGTGATGCAGTCTTTGATTTCCAGTCCAAGACGGCGCCATGACTCAAGGCCACTGGTGAAGCCGTCCGTGCCCAGAGTCTCCTGGAGTTGACTGCGTTTTCCTCAGGTGTTGAATGTCGTCTAGCTTGCCAGCCACATGTTTAAGCGATTCACCTTTGGTGAGTCTTTCTGAAACATTCTACATGGATTGCCATGGCCACTGCCCTTGTCTCGTGCCTGGCCATCAGTTTATGCAGTAATTAAATATGTAAAATATCCTCAAGGACCCCAGCTCCAGCCAGGGAAGCAGAAGCCCAAAGGGGAATGAGAAAGTGGTCTTCCAGCCACACAGGTGTGGGGGCCCTGTGTCTCACCATCCTCCTATTTTCCCACTCAAGGGCAGGGGGCTTCTGCCTCCTCCTCTGCCACCCTGCCAGGCAGGAAGGGCGTTCAGAGAAGGTAGCCACTTGGTGTTGACTGGATCACTGTATCTGCTCAGTGCTGTGCAGGTGCTGGGAGGAGCTCACAGTGTGTAGAGAGGACGTGTGAGCAGACGAGCCAAGCCATTGCAGGTGCTGGGTGCAGGGTTGTCTCAACGCCCCTCCCCGTTTTTATGTTTAGTAGTCATTCTAGGTCTAACACAGGAGAGAGGACAGTTATCTCCCTGTTCCTTATCACATTCTCTGTAAAATTGGAAATTTTATGTAATTATAGGGAGGGTAAATGAAGCAGTTGTGTGTTCTGCGTAAGAAAATGTAACATCCCTCAGGTGAGATTTCAGGCCCTCTCACTTGGCTGCATTGTCCGTTCCTTGCCCAAATACTTTCTGAGTGTTGAAACTGTAATAGTGTTGATTTGATAGCATGAAGATTAAAAGCTTTTATCAGTCAACCAGAGTGTTGCTTTCTTTCTTCTGTAAATTAGTTGTTCTGGAGTGGAATGGTCTGCCCTCCTAGAGAATGAAAAACCCGGGGATGGGTCCATGGCCAGGCCACGAGATCCCCCTGTAGTCTTGGACGTGCCGTGCACGAGGACTCACCGTGGGAACCTGAAACTGGAGGAGGATGGCGTCCCTGTGCTGCTGGAGGAGGGCCAGAGATGCCTCCCCTCTTTTTGAGGTTGGAGCCACCTCTAGAAAGAAACCTTGAAATGGATGTTGGGCCCATTCCCATCTCCCTTTCTGACCACACCTACGTCTGATTTTCTTTCCTTCTCTCTTACCATCTCTTATCCTAGCTGGTCTCTTGGCAAACACTCCTGGCACGCAGCCATGTACCCGGGTGAAGGCCCACTTCCGTTTGGCCTGAGCCTACATCCCGCCTGGCCCTTTGCCCACTGCATAAGTAGGGAGGGTAGAGAACAGGGGTTGGCACACTTTTCTCTGTAAAAAGCCAGAGAGTAAATATTTTCCGCTTTGTGGGCCATGAGGTCTGTGTCACAGCTACTCTGTTTTGGTTGCACAGAAATGCCATTGATAAATGGGCAGGGCTGTGCTGGTGAAACTTAGCTAAGGACGCCGTGACTTAAATTTCATATCATTTTCACCTCATAAAATATTACACTTTTTATTTCCCCACCAACTACTTAAAAATAGAAAGACATTCTTTGTTCACGGGCCATACAAAGACCAGTGGTCAAGTTAGATCTGGCACACGGGCTATAGTTTGCCTCTTATTTGGACAAGAAGTTTCAAGGTGAACACCCCTCATCCAAAAATTTGAAATCCAAAATGCTGCAAACTCTGAAACTTTTTCAGCACCGACATGATGCCACAGTGGAAAATTTCACACCTAATCTCACATGACAGGTTTGACAGGTTGTGGTCAAAACTTCAGAACAAAATTATTTAAAATGTTACATAAAATCACCTTTGGGCTATGTGTATAAGGTACAGATGAACCATAAATGAATTTAGGCTGGGCATGGTGTCTCATACCTGTAATCCCAGCACTTTGGGAGGCTGAAGCTGGCAGATCACGAGGTCAGGAGATCGAGACCATCATGGCTGACATGGTGGAACACTGTCTTTACTAAAAATACAGAAAATTAGCCGAGTGTTGTGGCATGCACCTGTAGTCCCAGCTAGAGGCTGAGGCAGGAGAATCGCTTGCACCCGGGAGGCAGAGGTTGCAGTGAGCCAAGATTGCACCACTGCACTCAGCCTGGATGACAGAGTGAGATTCCGTCTCAAAAAAAAGAGAAAGAGACATAAATGAATTTAGTGTTTAGACTTGAGTCCCATCTGCAAGGCATCTCATTGTGTATATGCAGATGTTCCAAAATCTGAAATCTGAAACACCTCTGGTCCCAGGCATTTTGGATAAATGGTACTCAGTCTGTATTTAGTTCTACTTTGTACTTTGGTTCTACTGACTGGCTCTGGTGTATGGTCGGGGGTGAGGATGGAGTGACCCCATCATCCAGCTGTCGGGGATACAGGATGTAGAGGCTCCTCTGGCCGACGGCTCCAATGATGTCCACTGTGGCAGCTTGGAAATCTAAGAAGTAGGCTTACAAGTTTTCCAGTTTACCCAAAACCAGCCTAAAATATGCTTCACCTCAACCCTTCAAGAACTATGTCCCATAATTACTGGGTTGGACTTTTGGGCCCATTCCTGAGGTTGTTAGAACCAAATACGTTTTGGGTGTTCCTGCATGTTCACCAGGAAAGCATGGAAGTCTGGCCTGAAAGACTCAACTCTGCAGTGTGGATCAGCTCTTGGTGTGGTCAGCACAGGCCGGCCTGTGGGTTGAGCTGGGTGAAGAGTTCATGGAGCATTTTCAAATCTGTCACTCCCTCAGCAACCTCTGAGATGGGCAGAGCCATGAGAATTCCTTTTCCCAATTCGCAGATGGAGATGCTAAGATCTGATGAATTCATTTGGTTGGGCTGTTGTCAATGAAACACCAACTGCTGGGTGGTTTCCACAGCGGAAACGGATTGTCACACGTCTGGAGGCTGGGAGTCCAACACATGTCAACAGGGCTGGTTCCTTCTGAGGCTGAGGGAGAATCCATTCCAGGCTTTTCTCCCTTCGCTTCTGCGGGTTTGCAGGTAGCCGCTGGCTGGTAAAGCCTCACCCCTATCTCCATCCGCCTGTCACCTGTTCCTCTCTGTGTGCATGTCTGTTAACTCCCACCTTTTATAAAGTCACTGGGTCATATTGGCTTGGGCCTCAGCTGATGATCTCACTTTAGCTTGATTATGCCTCAAAGACTCTGTCTCCAAATAAGGTCACATTCTGAGGTGCTGGGGATTAGGACTTAACATGCAAATTTGGGGGGCACACAATTCCATCCGTAACATTTGGGAAATGGGGGGAACAGCTGTCTTGGTGACTGCCTGGAATGAGGATTTAGGATGTAGATGACAGTGGTCATCTCTGCGTATGAATATAGCTTCCTGACTGAATGTGGCGGGGTGAGGACCACAACCTGCCTGTCATTTATCCACTTGCCCTTCCAGACCCACTGAGGTGGGAGGAATCCTCTGCAGATTTGTCATCAGCTGAGAATATCAGCTGCTGTTAAAACAGCTACTCAGACAGACAAAGCAACATAACTGCCCTTCTCCCTGCAGTGCACCGTGGGAGAAGACACTTGTGTTTTGACCTGCTGAAGACAACGGAATCTTGTCTTCTTGGCATTGTGGTTTATGGAGATTTGCCCCAAATGGTTAATGACAACACTGATGTTTCTTGAAACAACCGAAGAATAAGGCATCTTCCAGACTTGATGCTACCTTGATCCACCCACACTAAGCTGCGTGGTTTTCTTGGGGTCCCTGAAGGCTGATGGGCCCACACTGGTGTATGGTGGTGCCCATGGGAGAACAGTGCTTGAATGAAAGATAGTGCCCCTTTTTTTCTCAGCAAGGCTGGTCCTGGTCTAGAGACCTTGGGCCTCTGGAGCAGTTGATCAGGAGTTGGGGAGGTGGAAAGGAGCCAGCGGTCCTGTCCACTGAATCCATCCACTGGAACCTCCCAGACATGACAGTTAGATCTAGATTCCCTCCTCCCCTCCACTCTAGCACTGAGGGGTCCAGTAGTGCTGTGTGTACACCCATCCCTGCCCAGAGTCCAGTGCTGGCATCTCTGGGTCCCCTGTCAAGGAAACTGGGTCCCCATACTTAGGCATGAGGTGTGAGTTTACCCAGTCATCCCCCTGTCCAGGGAGCCTGCCGGGAATTTATGTGATGAGATGCAGCTCAGCTTCAGGGCTGTGAGGCCGTTAAGTAAAGATGCTGCCTAAAGAAACTGCCAGCAGGAAAGCTCCAGAGGGTTTGCAGAGCCCTTCTCCAAAAATGTGAAGAGAATCAGCACCAAAGCCATAGTGACGGAGGGTGTTGTCAGCGCAACCTCTCTTTAAATAGAGAAGGAAGCGTGGCAGCTTTTTGGAGTTGGGACGAGGTGGCATCTGGAGTTGTCCAGCAAAGATTTATTTTGTGCCTTGGGGGCGGGAGCTGGGCAGCCTGGGGAGAGCTGGGTGGCAGTGAGGATGGAGAAACCAAGGCCACATGCAGGCCACACACAGGTCATTTTCCTTCGGGCTGCTGGAGGGTGGCTCTCCAGGGATCTCTGTGGCCTCGGCAGCCCCAACGACCGAGTCGGGTGGAGCGAGCTGGGGGAGGCGTGTCATAAAGACGAAGGCATCGAGGGCCCCTGAAGATGGACACATTCCTGTCATGTGGGCTGTGGCTCTGGATAGCAGCTAGTAATCTTTGGTCTAGGCCTTGCCTAAAGCCTGGGAGGCTGGGGAGTTCCTGTGAGGGGAACGGGGTCCCTTCTGGGAGCACTCGGTGGGGCAGGGAAAATACACTTGCTTGGGCTTGTGTCGGGAAGTGCCCCAGGCAAAGTGAGGTGGCTGAGATGAACCCCGGTGGTGGGGTTTCCTGAAGCTCCTGTGAGCTGATGTTCAGGCCACACGTTCTCTTGGGGTGCTCTTCTGTGTCACTGGACTCACGCTCTCCTCCTTTCCTCACTGGCCCAGTAGTAACCGCAGCCACTCGAGGGGGTACCCCACTGAGGCAGGTCCTGGGTCTGCCCTTTATGACGGCCCGAGATGGGCCCACCTGATTCATCTGAACAGTGCCTGCCCAGAGTTCAGGCTGGAGATTCCAAGTACCCTGACCAGGGCATAGGGGCTTGGGGTACAGAGGAAAGAAGGGGCACTGGGTTCTCAGAGATGCTGGTGCAGGGGCTTTCAAAATCAGAAAGAAGGCTGGGCGTGGTGGCTCATGCCTATAATCCCAGCACTTTGGGAGGCCGAGGCAGGCAGATCATGAGGTCAAGAGATCGAGACCATCCTGCCCAGCATGGTGAAACCCGGTCTCTACCAAAAAAAATTTAAAAATTAGCGGGGCGTGGTGGTGCATGCCTATAGTCCCAGCTACTTGGGAGGCTGAGGCAGGAGAATTGCTCGAACCTGGGAAGCGGAGGTTGCAGTGAGCCAAGATCACACCACTGCACTGGAGCCTGGGCGACAGAGCAAGACTCTGTCTCAAAAAAAAAAAAAAAAGAAAAGAAAAGAAAAAAAAATCAGAAAGAAAAAACAGGAAATGCATGCTCACTGTAGAGCAAATGGGCAAAGCTGCAGAAGTCTGAAAAGGCAGGGATACGTACCCATGAAGACAACCCCTTCATATTTTCACTTCCCCCAGGTCTTTTTCAGTGCCCTTTTTTTTCTCTTAAGATAATGAGATTTTCAACTGTTCTGTCTTGACATGACTCTTTGGAGAACAAATACTTTGAGAAATATTCTGAAAAGCTCTGAGCAACATGGTAGACCCGTCTCAAAGGAAGAGGATGGACGGATGTCGGGGTCCTACCTCCTGTGCAGTAAACAGGGCCGCCTTGTGATTCCTGCCCAGAAAGTCAGCGTGGGTGCGGGTGGCTGCACAGGCGTCACGGTGGCAGCTGCCGTCCGCTTGCTCTTCCCACCTTTTGTTTTTGTCTTCTCTGGTTTCAGATCTTTTGTCGTACTTGTGCATATATTTTGTCACATTGTTGTGGCTTTTTTCATAGCGTTCATTGATTCTTTTCCTTTTGCCTGTGTGATTTTGTACATCACTTGGACACTTAGAAGGTCTGTGTCTATGCAGAGATCAAGTATACAACTAGATTTTCTGTTACCTAACGGGCGATTTCCTTTCCTCCCTCCCTCTCCCTCATCCCTTTTTATTGATCTGGAATTCATTTTATCTTTGGGTCCGAGTTGAAGCACTGAACAGGCAGTCTGTGCTCTGAACACCAGCCAGCTGTCCCAACATCACAGGGAATGATTCTTTCCTTCCTGGGTGGTTGTGATGCTCCTTTTAATTGCATGTTAAATATTTACACGGGTGGAGGTCTGTTCTGGGCTGTCTGGTTTCTTCGGAGGCTGACTGGCCGTGATTTTGGGAAGGTGTCCAGAAGGAAGTTTCCCCTCCTTTCACCATCTGACGAGGTCCCAGATTCCTCTGAAGGCTGGGGCCACTCTGTTATACCTGTGGAGAAAGTCAGCCTGAGTGGGAGGGGTCGTGATGGCACCTGCAGTCCTGCCTGTCGCGTCGATGTTGGCCAGTTCTGCTCTCACAGGCGCGGCTCTGAAGTGATGTCAGCACCATGTGACTCAAGGAGGAGACCCCACTGCTGCAGTGTGTCTGGGGTTGTCTTCGGGGCTCCGCTGATAAGATTATTCTGTTGCATTGGCGATGCCGGTTGTTGCAGCAGAAGTAATGGCAGGTGACGGAGACTCAGCACTGGGGTGAGAAAAGGCACAATAAGCTATTGTCACAGGCAGGGCTCCCTGTGAAGCGGACTGTGATGCAGAGGCTACTGGGTGGGATGTTTAGGTTTGCTGGGAAGCACAGCAGCAAGGGCAGAGGACAGTGAGGCTGGGACGCAGCCCGTCGCCGACCCCACAGGAGCTCTGAGGGTGAGGGGCAGGCCTTGTTACCCTGTGTTGGTCACTGGCTTGGTCATTGGGTGCGGGCTGGCCCAGGAAGGGGGCTGGTATGGCCTCGGGGAGGGCTCCTTCCACTGAGACAGTTCTGGGTGGCCTCAGTGAAGGAGATCTGGGGCACGTGGTGATGTCCGCCGCCGTCCTCACCTGCTGTGGACACGCACTGCAGAGCACATCTGCCCTCCAGGACGTGGAGGGGCCCTGGCGGGAAGCACAGGCCTGAGTTCTGCACTGGTTGGGACTGAAGCTCACTCGTGTTTCCTTCTGGTCTTGCAGCATCTCCCTTCTCTCCTGGACGAAAGACTGTCGTGTCCTGGGACTTCTCTGACATCAAGAGGCTGAGGCTGTGCCAGGTAGGCAGTGTAGGCACGCCGTGAGTGGGTTTCCCTACCTGGACCTGCTTTACTGTGTCATGACCAAGGTGCCAGACCCGTGGGGAGACAGGCCCCAAACGTGTGCAGAGCAGCTGCAGGAGGGAGAATGCTCTGGAAGCTTCCGGTGACACTTGCCTTTCACAGGTACTGCAGGCCTGTCCCTTGTGGCGCTCTCCTCCTGTCCTCGAAGCCCACAGTGTGATCCCCAGCGTGAGATGGTCGTTTGTCATGCTGGTATCCAGAAACTGGCCCCGGCGCCTTCTCAGAACAGCCCCGTGCTTCTGTTTTCCGCGAATCCCCTTTCAGGGACACCCAAGGAATGTTCTCACTCTTCTGAGAAAGCCAGGCTAGCAGCTCATCCCCCACCAGCGGCTGTGGGACAGAGCCCGGGTTGGCTGTCCCCTTTTCCCCTCATGTGATGCTTTGAGAACAAAAGAGGGATTGTTCTCATGTCGCAGGAGGACCTGCGACAAGATGGGAACGGACCTGCGGTTACAGGTCACCCTCCCTGGGGCGTCGGGGGAGCATGTGTCCTTGAGACCCGCTAGCAGAAAATGTTCCAAGGAAGCCTTGGCTGGTGTTGTTGAGGAAGAGCTGGATTAAATGGTGCTCTGGTAAAATGTTCCTGGATGTTTTCTTGGCTGTTTGTGGCCTTTATTCTCCTGGTTGGCAATAGAAGGAACACTCTCCTTTGTAAAGTCTATTGGATAGGATCATCTAACTCATAGGGCACAGCCTTTATTTGCTTAAAAAGCAACATATGAGGCCTGTAATCCCAGCACTTTGGGAGGCTGAGGTGGGCGGATCTCAAGGTCAGGAGTTCGAGACCAGCCTGGCCAACATGGTGAAACCCCATCTCTACTAAAAATGCAAAAATTAGCCAGGCATGGTGGCCCATGCCTGTAGTTCCAGCTACTTGGGAGGAGGCTAAGGCAGGAGAATTGCTTGAATCTGGGAGGCGGAGGTTGCAGTGACCTGAGATCTCGCCACTACACTCCAGCCTGGGCAACAGAGCAAGACTTTGCCTCGTGGGGGTGGAAAACAAGGCAACATACAAGTCTTTCCCCACCAAGTAGAAAGGATTGGATCTAAGTAAACACAACATTTGGATGCTCAAGGCCAAAGGGGGAGCTGAGAAGCCACAGCTCACAGTGGGATTCCTATTCGGGCCACGTTTGAATTTCCAAAGCCCTTCCGAATCAAGCAGGTAGCTATTTGCACTCTCAGGTTTTTCTTTAAATCCTGTAAATTGCGGGTAGCTGATTGGATTTTGTTTCAACTTCTCCCCCTACCCTTTCTGTCCTGTCTCTTTGTTTTCCAGTATCGGCCTGTGCCTTAGGATGGAGAGAATGTTTGAGATGTGCCACGACGCTCAGGGCTTTTCGTTGTGATGTGAGGAATTCAGGAGCTTTCTGGTCCCAAGGTCAATCCTCCGCCTTGAAACACTTCAGCCCAGGCAGAGGCCATCAGAGGCCTTTCCTTATAAGTGCAGCCCCTGGCCCCCGGAGGCTGTGGTCTCTTTGGGCTGCGGTGAACTCTCCTGAAAGGCGTCCACATTCCTGGCATTCTTTTGGCCTGGCATTGGTCAGAAAGCGGGGGTTTGTAAAATCAAAGGCAAGCACTGCAGCTTGGTTCTTCTCTGTAGATAAACTGGGGAGAGACCAGGGGCTGTGCAGCCTATGTGCCCCCACATGGGCTCGCCTCGCTGGGCTCTGGATTTGTGGCTTGGCCAGAGCAGGCCCCATCCTGGGCAAGGCAGGAGGAGGTTAATGGGGGACACTTTCGGGCTCCAGCAGTTCCTTGGGTGGCACACATGTGGTTTGCTTTTTCTGGCCCTGTGCCAGAGTTACTGGGGCAGCAAGACGTCTGGGAAGAGGAGCAGAAGGGTGGGACGGATGCTGCCATCCCACAGTCGTGCCCGCTTGTCTCCGTGGTGGGCACACAGGCTTCCGGGAACCTGGTGAGGGAAGCACACCCAGACTTGCCCTGGATACAGTGGGCGGAGCATTGTAGGCGCCTCTGGGTGGAGTTTAGGGGTGCTTGGGTCCCCACAGCAGTTACGGAGACCATCCACAGGCCACTGCACTTTAAGACAAGTTTTGTTTTGCCTTGTTTTCCCAGAGGCACAAATGCAGTGTTTTCTCCTGCTTCTGAATATTCGCAGTCTGACTTGCCTGGGGGTGGTGGAGAGACGGAGCTGCCCAGGGTTTCCACTTCCATTCCCTGAGTGTTGCCTGTGGCAAAGTTTGTGATTTGCATGTAGTTCCTGCCTCACAGGTTCAAGTTGTTAACCTGATTCTGATCCCACTCTCATCACTGGCAGAAGTAGTTTATCCTTGTGCCTGTTGCCCTTCAGGATGAAGGAAGGAGCAGAAATGCTCCCTGACTTGGTTCCTGAGACAGGAATGAATGACGGAGGAAACGGAGGCCAACAGCTGCTCCTCCAGGGATTGTCAGTCAGGGGATGGAGCCAGCGGGGAGACCGAGGCCCCACAAGGCCTCACCCTGTGGTTGTTCCCACCGTCCCACTGATGGCTGGGAAGGGTGAGCTTCAGCCCCTGGCGGCTTCAACAGCCAGCACTGTAGTTGTGTCTGCTCCAGGCCTGGGAACACCCTGCCTGTTTCACAGATGAGAAACTCATCTCAGAGGACTCAGAGACCCAGAATACTTCAAGTTCAGAGGGTGATGAAGAAGTACCGGAGCCCAGCCTGGAGTCTGGCCGCATTTATGTGCCCCTAAACCACTGCTCTGTTCCCTTAGCTAAGCTAGTGCCTGGGAGGGCCCAGGGGCCACGTGCGCTGTAGCCATGCCCCCCACTCTAGCTCTGGCCAATAGGAATAAACTGTGAGCCACAGACAGGAGACGTAAAAATGAACGAGTAAAGATGATTTTTCCTCTTTGGGCTGTAAATTCACACGACAGTAGACGGTGCAGTGAAGAAATGGATGGTAGTGAAGTCACCCGCTCTCTGCAGGGTGACTGGCCACGCCACCTCTGCCTGGCCACCTCCTGCCCAGGTGATGTGGAAAGTCTCAGGGGTCAGTTCAGACTGAGGGTCTCCAAACGTTCCTAGCTCTGTGTGTTTGGTTAGCTTCTTGTTTGTTGGTTTTGTTTTTGTTTGTTGGTTTTGATTTGATTTGATTTTTGAGACGGAGTCTCACTCTGTTGCCCAGGCTGGAGTTGGCGTGATCTTGGCCCACTGCAACCTCCACCTCCCAGGTTCAAGCGATTCTCCTGCCTCAGCCTCCTGAGTAGCTGGGATTACAGGCACACACCACCACGCCTGGCTAATTTTTTGTATTCTTAGTAGAGATGGGGTTTCACCATGTTGGCCAGGATGGTCTCAATCTCCTGACCCCGTGATCCACCTGCCTTGGCCTCCCAAAATGCTGGGATTATGGTTGTGAGCCACCGTGCCCGGCCTGGTTTTGGTTTTGAGGTGAAAGTCACATAACCTCCAGTTGACCACTGCACTGGGCATCAAGTGCATGCCTGGGGCTGCATCGCCACCACTCTCTCTCGTTTCAAAACTTCCTCATCACCCTGGGGGAGCACCCTGTACTCACCAAGTCACCACTCCCATTGCCCCCTGTCCCCGCCTCTGGCAACCACTAATTGGTTTACTTTTGAGGTTAGCACTGGGCTCGGTTCTCATGGCCTTCCATCTGTGACTGAGATCTTGGCTTTCATACATCCTTGGGACAGAGCAGCTAAGGCCAGTGTCCTTAATAGCATGACCAGGTCTGCTTGGACTGTCCATGGAGGTGACCTGCAGGCATTGATTCTGCACGTGCCAAAGTCTGACCTTCAGGTTATCAGCAGATAATCCAATATAGGAGAAGGGCACTTGGGGCCATGTGGTGGCAGAACGGGAAGCCGTGCTCAGCGTCTCTCCAAGCCTCTGCATTCCAGTGACAATGTCCACAGGGCCTCAGGAAATAAACCGCTTCGAGTGCCCATTGGTGAGGCTGTCAGCTGCCAAAGGGAAGCTGAGGAATCTGGATGGAAGAGAAAGAAACGTGAGCCGCACTCCCGGTGACACATTGGACTAAGAATGGTGCCTGCCTTCTTAAGAGGCTTGTTTTATGGTGTCATAACTAGCCTGCCTGACACCCTTCTCAAAGCAAGCATGTCGTGAGGACGCAGGAGGGATTCTTAGCATACTCGAGGCTTTGGGGATAGATTCCACTATTGTTTATTTCAAGAGCCTTTGAGTCCCTGGCTGAAATCTGCTCCCATTTTTGAAGAACCTTCCCATCAGATCAGAAGAGCCATGATTTTCCTGCCTCTGTGTTTGGAGTTGCCCCCCACCCTGCTATTAGTTCATTATTTAAAGTTGACTGGGCAGACTGCAATTTTGGAAGGGCACCTGGATGTATTTCATTGTTGGGTCAGAAAAATACCTATGGAAAGAGCTTCTAAGTATCGACAGAAACAATAGCATGTTACAGAAATCAATTTCCTTGGACTCCAGTTTCCTCGTGGGTAGAGATGGAACCTGTGTCTCTGGAGGTTCTCAACAACTAAAAAGGAATCAAAGATGCCCTCAGACTTGCTCAAGAAGAAAAGGAGGCAGAATTATTGGAATGATTCAGAAATAGAGTATAGTGAGTCCTCTCAAACTTTGAGGAATGAATTGGTCATCAGAAATTACACTTTCCTCTGACCTCTGCATCTGGCTCTGTCACCTGGCCTCTGCTGCTCATGGCCGCACACCTGGCCCAGGAGTGGCCCAGCCAGTGCACAGCAGCCCTTTGCAGGCCCTGCCCTTGGGCTGCTTTTGAGTTTCCTAGCATCCAGGTCCCGGAAGCAGCTGGTTGGGCCAGCTCAAGCTCTGGGTCCACTGTGGATTGATTCCCCTGTACCTGGTCTCCACCGCTGATGCATATTGGGAGGGGGTGAGGCCACAGGGGTGTCTGAGCTGGGGATGTGCCTGGGCCAGGCAGTGACAGCCACTGGGACCCCCAGGCAATCGGGGAAGTGGCACTCATTCATCCTCAGCTGGGGTTCTCTACAAGCTCCCTCCCTCCCTCCCTCCCTTCTTCCTCCTTTCAGAACTCCCACAACCCCATCACTTTAAGCAAGTCCTGGAGCCTCTCTGGGCTTTGCTTTTCTCACCTGCTTATGGAGGTCCCTCGAGTGAGCCTTAGCTGTGGGCTTCTCTGTTAACATGTCATTGATGTGACCGGGGGCTGCCCCGTCCCTGGCATTTCATTCATGCCGTTCTCCCATGCAGGCTGCTCTTCTGATCTGGGGCTGCCCTCTGTTCCCAGGGGATATGAAGGTCAGAGGAGGGATTAGCATGATCCACTGGCCAGAGTCATTAACTCGGGGCCCCTCCTTCTCAGAGGTCAGTGGGAGACTTAGCCGGGATGGAAAGCCTGGATCCTGGGGTCAGGCTGTGATGCTTTGTCCCTGAGCCTCTGACGTGGAAGACGTCAAGCTGTGACGTTCATGTCCCCATTGCACAGAGAGGGTCCTGGAGTCCCACACGTGGTGTGCCCAGAATCTTCTTTTCACTCAGTTCGAGGGCCAGAGGGACTCAAAAGATCACAGAGCCCAGCCTGGCATTTGGCAGAGGAGGAAGCAGATGTAAAGGCCAGGGACTTGTCCCGGGTCTGATGGGCCGTCTGGCACCTCACACACTGGGGCCTGTCCCCACTGCCAGAAGCCCCTGTGTAGGTTCTGCCTTTTTCTGCACTGGTGGTATCTCCAGTTGCTCCAGCTGCTTATGGGCAGGCGTCACCTTGCTCTGACCCCTTTCCTTCCCCCAGCTTCCCCCAGGCAGTTCTGGACTTTGCTGTCAGTAAACACAACTTGACCTTTCTCTTCTCGCCTTGTCATTGCCCATCAATCCCGTTTACACAGTGCTCACTTTTGTGTCCCAGCTGGGCCACAGAGCCTCGTCTCTGCCACCAGTTTTTGAGAAATTAATTATAAACAGTGTTGACACAGCCTCAAACTTGACCTGGGGCATCCGCGGCTCTTCCTAGCTTTGGTCTTCTGAAGGTAACCATTATCAGGAACAGAACAAGTATGTTTATCCTGGGCTCCTGGGCCCTTGGCATGGTCCTTTGAGAGGGCCTGGGAAACCCCTGAAACTACATGCAGAACTTTGCAGATGGAGGTGGTTTTCTAAAGAGAACCACCAGAGACTTTGTCAGATTCCTTAGAAGATTTGCACCCTCAAAAAACACTAACAAACCCTGAGCTGGAGGAAGGCCTAAGACAAGCCTATCACACTAGGAGATAAGATAAGCCGTGCTGGGACCTAACGGGGCCTGAACGTCTTGGCTGCAGCGCGCAGCTGAAACGGAGATGACACTTGACAGAAACCAGTGTAAAGCTCTCCTTCCCTTTCTTTAGCTTTTATTTCTTTTGCTTTTCATTAAGTGCAGATATTATTTGCCCACTTACAGAACAAGGAAGACCTGGCTTCTGAAAATTAGAGTTTTCGTTGAATTTGGTCTTCTTCTGAACAATCCCTGGAAGCCTATGGTGCTCTCTAGATCGGTTCATAGAAACCCACGGTCCAGGGCGAGAGGCAGCGTCCAGGCAGCCTGTGGGCAGGTGACGGAGAGAAGGGTCTTCACGAATCGTTCGGGCTGCTTGGCGTTCAGGCCTGGACGTGCTGCATTTGAAGAGGAATTATGAATTGGCTCTCAAAGGAGGGTGAGGTGTTTTTGTGTTTTTTGCTTTTTTTTTTGAGATGGAGTCTCACTCTGTCGCCCAGGCTGGAGTACAGTGGCCCAATCTTAGCTCACTGCAACCTCCGCCTCCCGGGTTCAGGTAATTCTCCTGCCTCAGACTCTGGAGTAGCTGGGATTACAGGTGTCTGCTTCCACACCTGGCTAATTTTTGTATTTTTAGCAGAGACAGCATTTCACTTTATCGGACAGGCTGATCTCAAACTCCTGACCTCAGGTGATCTGCCTGCCTCGGCCTCCCCAAAGTGCTAGGATTACTGGTGTGAGCCACCACATGGGGCCGGAGGGTAAGTTTTTAAATGATGCAGTTCTGGGGCCATCGTCAGCTTTGGAGATGAGGAAGCTGCGGGAGAGAACTGTTACGCTACAGGGTTTGGAGAACTCTCCTGCAGGCTTATTTTATATTTAAATTATGCATGATGGTTTGTAGTTTGCCAAGCTCTCTTGTGTTTGTTATGTTGCATACTCTTCTCAAGGACAGGTGGGTTGAGCCAAGTATTCATTAGCAGCCTCGTTTTACGGATAAGGGAACTTGTGCCTCAGAGAAGCTGATTGGTCATCAAACCAAGGTCAAGCCGGATACAGTGGTTCTCATGCCTATAATCCAAGGGAGGCTGAGGCAGATGGATCACTTGAGGCCAGGAGTTCAAGACGAGCCTGAGCAACATAGCAAAATGTGGTGTCTACTAAAAATTAACTAGTCATGCTGGTGACACTTGTAGTCCCAGCTACTCAGGAGGCTGAGGTGGGAGGATTGATTGAGCCCAGGAGGTCAAGGCTGCAGTGAGCTGTGATCACGCCACTGCATTACAGCCTGCATGACAGAGCAAGACCCTGTCTCGATCTAAAAACAAAACAAGTAAAACAAATTAGGCCATGCGTTTGGTAGGGATGGGCCCAAACAGAATCTTCTGCTCCCAGTGCCATGACACAGGGCACCCTAAGCAGATGGGCTAGGTTCAGATAACAGAAGGCCACAGAAGATTCTCAAATTATTTGTAGCAGAGGGAGGAGTTGCCCGACAGTAGCGGATTCCGAGGAGGGCTTGGATCAGCCGCCAGCAGGAATGCTGATTCTGTTCTGCCTTTGCTCTTTATTTCAAAAGAACTTGAAGTAACCTGAACCTGGCTGCCATCTGCCCAGGCGTAGATGTGTGCCAGGAGGCAGGTCTTCATCCAAGTTGCTATGAAATAGTTTTCCCAACTTGGATGCTACATTTCTTTAGAAATTCTTCAAGCTATCACACATGAATAGGCTCCTGACTGAATAAGCCAGGGCTTTGGTGGATGGGGTGTGGCTGGCAGCAGAGTTAGCATGGCCCTGTCCTTTCAGTCTCCTGTGTTGGGCCCAGGAAACAGAACTCAGGGGCTGGAACAGTCGTGACCCAGGAGAGCCCTCCCCTGATCAGGGCCTGGCCCTCAAACGCCAGATCTTGGGGTGGACTTAGATCCTACACACCCAGGCCACAGAGGCAAGGGTACCAACATATTCATTTGACAGGAAAAAAGGGAATACTTTGGAGGTGCAGATAGTGCGTCCTCGCCGTACAGGCAGGAGCATGAGAGCAGAATAAGGATCATTCTCAGGATGGAGTGGCTGTTTACTGTTTTTATCTGCTGAGAAGCAGACCCTGTTTTCTTCCCATTTCTCCAGCACCTGTGTGTAGCCTGGACTCGAACTAAACTGTCTGTTCTGGGGAGTGAGGGGTTTGAATTATGGTGAGGAACAGCCGCTAGCTCTGCTCACTGACCTCTGTTGGGCCTTAGTTTGCTCATCTGTAAAATGGGAGTGAGAGGTCATAGCCCAGATCACTGGGAGGGAAGCATTCAGCAAACATTTGCTGCCTTTGTGTCAGGGCAAGATTTGTTAAAATGCAGGTTACAGGAGTGCGGCGCCTTCCCAGTCACGCTCCTGTGCAGGGAGATGTGGCTCTGGCATAAAGAAGCTGAACTCATAGTGATGGTGACACTGGATGCTTGGAGTTTCTGCATCCAGGTGGCCCCAGGGATGGCCCCACCCCTGGCCTCACCTCGGTGTCACTTTAGGGGCCACAGTCTGTTTTTTTCTTAGGTGGTTCAAGTTGGGTTTTTAGAGTCCTAGGAAAGCACCTTAGATGGCCCTAGGTACCTGCCCTCTGTGAGGTGCCTTGCTCCCGTGGGACTGCAGGCTTTGGGGCTCCCTGTTAGCACCCTGACGGCTCCTAGCTCCTGGCAGCCACTCGGTGAATTTTGCCTCGGCTTCCCCTGTTGGTGGCTTTTTCCCTATGCCTCACTGACTAGGCCCCCTCCTAACTCCTCACTAAACATAGGTTTTCTTTTTCTATGCTTTAGTAGTTTATTGCTCACAGTAACAAAATATGCTCCCAGGGTCACAGTCACTTTTCATAAAGGTATCTTTTCAGACTGTTCTCTGTGCATGTGTGTTATATTTTAGCTCCAAAGGGGTTCTTCATGGGCACATTCTTAAGATGTCATTGCCTGTAGTGGCCTTGGTGGCACTGGGTCTCTTTAGGGTGGTTTTGCTTCTTTACAGGGTTTCATTATTTTTTTCGAGCTTTTATTGAAATGAAGTTCAATATATAATTTACCATTTTGAAATGTCACAGTTCTGTGCTATAAAGAAGGTTCACAAAGTCATGCCGCCACCACCTCTCTCGATTCCCAGAACATTTTATCAACCCTAACAGACACCTGCCAGCCGTCACGGCCCCTTCTTCCAGCCCCTGATAACTGCTGCTCTGCTTGCAGTCTCTATGGATTCCTATGGATTTGTGTATTCTGGACATTACTTATAAACAGAATCATACAGTATGTGGCCTTTTGTGACTGTCTTCTTTCACTGCAGAGTGTTTCACTGCAAGGGTTCACATGCCTTGCCGCATGTGTCAGAATCCCATTCCTTTTTATGGCTGCGTAATATTCCATTGTATGGTGGTACCACATTTTGTTTACACTTTCTTTTGTTGACGGACATTTGATTCGTTTCCACCTTCTGGCTACTGTGACTGGTGCTGCTGGGATTCATGTATTTTGATGGTCTAATTCTATTCTAAGAGCTGTCTTCTCTCATTTCTGAGTTCTTGGAGAGACCCCTGGCTTTTGATTCCTTCTCCCTCACTCCGTGCCTGTCCCCAGGATTTTATGAATCCCCCAGGAGCCAGGGCTTGGTCTGTGTTGAACTCCCTCTTGGCATGGACCAGGAAGGGTCACCATCACATGAAAGCCTGTGTTCAGTGCTGTCCGCTTGCAGATTCGCTTGGCTGTTAACACAGGAACTCGAGGAAGCGCTGCTTATGGAGAGCAGGGTATTCAACTAGTCCTAGTCCAGGTGTCACACGGGAGGCTTGTGAAAAAGCAGCTTCCTGGGCCTCCCATGTGCTAGCCGTGTCTGTCTGTCTGTCTGCCCCTCCCAGCCCTGCCGTGCTGTTGGCCTGGGGAGTGCTATCTGAATGGCAGCATCCCAGGGAGCTCCCTTACCTCCTGGCTTGCCGTGGAGAGGGGAGGTGTCAGGGGAGCCCCTCGCCTGGGGCTGACTCTGGATCCCCTGACTGGGGGTCCCTGTCTCCCCCAGGTTCCAGGAGAGGCTTCCCTCTTCCCCACGTCCCCCAGCATCACCTTCCCCTAGGGGGTCCCTGCCTTGTTGTAAGTTGTCCCTTTCCCATTGGCACCTTGAGTGATGTCTCAGCCCTACTGAGTGAAGATCTCCAAGGCAGGCCCAGAACTTGCATTTTAACAAATCTTCCTCTGACATCTTGAGCCCCTGCCCCCACCACCCCCAAGTTGTTGACCTTGGCTTCCTTGTGTCCTGGCCATAGGCTGACCTCTCTGGTGCTTCTGCCTTTCAGAGCTTCAGAGGCAGCAAATGTTTGCTGACCCCTCCCAGGGATCCAGGCTTTGCAGGTTTCACACACGTCTTACAAAATGCAGTGGGGGCAGAACGGGAGGAGAGCCAGAGCATGATGACTTTGAGAAGGGTGGCCCATTGTAAACAAGCCAGCGCTGGCCATCCCAGGGTCCCAAGCAGGCTGGCTTGGTGGGGGTCCCATGCAGCCAACTGCTCTTTGAGCTCCTGCAGCTGGAACCCCCTGTTGTGTGCCTGCCTGTGTCCCTGGCTGTGGGAGGCGCCATGGGAAGGTTTTGATCCCTGGGTGGCTGGGAAGCTGGCCCGGACCCTGCAGCTGTCCAGCCCCAGCCACTAATCCTGGGCAGTAGCCGCCTGTCCTGGCACGGTGCTGGACTGGCTGGAGCGGAGTGACCTGAGAATGGGGCCTGCTTTGTACCCAGTGCACACTCCGGCCATGCTTTTCTGACCTAGCATGCAGGATAGAAAAAGGACAGCAGGTGGGAGATGGGAGTCGGCCTCAGTCCCCTTTGCCTTTGCGGACTTTGTTCTGCGCGGGTTTCCTTCCTGCCCTTTTCCTTTGTACTGGGAATGGGTGTGTTTAGAAAATTCCAGAAGGGCCACTTGCTGCCTGAGGGTATTGTACCAAATATCTTGGGTTTGGTAAAGAGTAGATCCATTGGAAATCTGTGGGGTAGCATTTTTTTTCAGGAAACAAAGCATGGTGCCTTTTATTTTTAATGGATTTTTATGTGTAATACAAAAGCATTCCCAGAAGGAAGCCAGCGGAGGAAGGTCCGGATGGTGCTGAAGTCAGGACCACAGGACTCCGAGAAGCGAAGCAGAGGGGGTGGGCCTGTGCTCTCGGGGCTCCCCTCGCTCTGCTTCGCCAGGGGCCGCCCAGCCTAGATTTCTGCTGGGCCAGCATCCCGCAGGCTCTGGGATGAGACTGGCAAAGCCAAGGGCACGAGGCCTGTTCCTGAATGGAAGCATCCGTCTGTGCTGCTGCTCAGCCGCCGAAACCCTCCAGCCCTGACCCTCCATCCGGGCTTTGCCTGGGCCTGGGTTAGGGGAGATAAAGGGAGGGGGACCCAGGGCAGGACCTGTGTGACAGCAGCAACATGGCTGGTGGCGCCTGGTGTTTAGTGATAAAGACTGGGGGTGCCACGCAGCATCTGTGTGTCCTTATAGACAAGTTCATTCTCCAGATCCATTTCATTTTCTCTACTCATCCGACCTGCTTCAGAGACTTAAATGAGTTGATGGAACATTTAGCATAAGGCCTGGCGGCGGTAGAAGGTGTCATGTTCCCCATCAGGATGGAAATGATTTCCCTTTCCTAGGGTCAGGCAAACCCACACCTAAGAATTCAAGTAGAGGGGAGAGAGTGTAGACAGCTGAGAGGGAGGGTCCAGGTGAGATAGGTGAGTCCCTGCAGGAAGGCAGGTCAAGGGGTGCAGAGAGGAGCTGGTCAGAGATGGAGAGACGGCAGGTGGGGCCCAGAGCAGCTACCCCTGGCTTCCTCCAGGTTCCAGTGGAGACTTCGAGCTGCCCCCCACCTCCTGGAAAGGGGAGAGCCACAGCTGGGTGGCTCGCAGGTTTCAGAGCTGTCAGAAAATCTCCCCTGGGACTTGACCCTCCATGTGACCTTCCTCTCCAACCTGGGCGGGACCCGTGTCGTGAGCCATCAGGTGGGTGGGATCTGGTGCCCGGGGAGATGTGGTACAGCTCGAGGGGCCTGTATAAGCTGAAAGAAAGGAGGTCTGTTTGCCAGTCTCGCCTCCCAGCTCAGCTAGCCTGAAGCCCTGGGCTGGAACAGCCGCTTGGTGAAAGGGAGGCCCCTTGATGCAGCTGGGGCTGTGTGATCACCTGGCACGAGCTCTGGGCTGCAGCCTTCCTGCAGGGCACCAGAAGGGCTGGAAAGAAAATGCCAGGAAGAGCCAGCCGAGACCTGCTCAGGAACCATGGCCATATAAAGCAGGGGGCAGGGAAAGCTGGAGGTGCTGTGTCTTGTACTGCTTCCCCTTGTAGGTGATTATCTTCTCCTGATCTATTTCTGGTACCCTCTGCATAGAATAATACTCCTTAGGTACTTTCTGGGAGGAGACAAGAAGGAGGCTTTTCCAAGCTACCCGTGGTTCTCGCAGTGTCCTCTGGCTCTGGATCACTCTTGGTGCCCTTTCCAAGCACCGCTCCCTACGTCACTGTAAAAACTCAAAGGTAAACAAGTGATGAATTACCAAAAGGCCACGGGCCTCTGGTGAACTCATTCTCCCACTAGGAAACCCGTTGGGTAGGTTTCGTTCCATTTTATCTCCACCTGGTACAGGCTTGTAGCAGAGGCCCCACTGAAAAACAGAGTGATTCACACACTTTGCTCATTTATGCTTTGCTTTATAAAAGAAAGCAATGGGAGCAGCTGCCTGCCGCCTGCCTGTTTTTGTCTGGCGGTCCTGTTAGCTCTACCACATCAGCACAACACGGGGTTCCAACTGGTGTACAGGGGCTGGGCTGACATTTGCCTAAGGGGCAGGTGGAGGGACAGCTGTGTTCTCTGGGATTGTCTAGAAATCAGCTGATTCGCATAAGAATGTTTCCCCATAGCTGAGAGCTGAATGTTCATCACTGACCCATTGGTGAGTTTGTTTAAATAGAAATGGTTCCAGGTATAATATACTTGCCTCCTTAACACTTGAAGGACTATTACTTGGGATGAGCAGGCTGCTGGAGTGCTGTCTGCATCCTCCTGCTGCCCATCCTCCCCTCTGAGCTCTGCAGATGGCGTCTGGCCTGCAGTGTCTGTCTGTCTCCTCTGGGCCTCCACTCTGCAAAGGCAGTTGGCCCCTCCACTTCCAAGGAACAAAATGCAGAACTCACTCCAGTATGGTGGTATGGTTGAAAGGACCAAAGTGTCACGGAATGCGCCAGAGATAAGAGGATCTTAAAGGAGAGTTTGGGAGAGGGACCATGGTGTGCCTGGGACGCTGGAGGACAGAGCTCCTTGGGTCATGGCGTCCAAGCGTGCTTTGGGGATTCAGCTCCTTCCGCTGACCTTCATTACTTCTCAGCTTCTCTGTCATCTCTCTTCTCTCTCTCCTTGACCTCCGCTGTGTGTCTTTGCTGTTTGCTAGCTGACCCACCTGTGATGGTAAATGTTCCCTGGGGTCCTGCCCTTGACCCTTGCCTCATTCACATATCCTTGATCTCATCCTCTCTGTGCGGATCTCTCCCCCATATCTCTTCCAGATCTAATCCAGATTTACCTCTCACTGCCAGAGCTTGTGTCTGCTCCTCCTGTGGGCACCCCATGTCCAGGAGAAAACCATCTACCTTCCTTTTTCTCCATGCTGCCCACAGTCAGTCTATTTTGGGGATCCCAGCTAATAGCATCCTTGTTTGTGGATTTTGCTTGCCACCTCCACGTCACCCCCAGGCCCTGACTCTTGCTCCTGGGAAAGTGTGATAGTCTCACCTGTCCTCAAACCCTCCCTGCCGTGGTGGAGATGCTCAGTCATCTCCCTCTGGTGAGTGCTCGAGCTTCCTGGAGAGTCTTTTTTCAGGGTTACCTCCTGCATACCCTTCATCCCACCCCTGGGATCCTCCCAAACTACTTAGGGCATGTCATTCCCTCCTTAACAGGCTACCGTGCAGATTAGAGACCCCTCCCCATGGTGCACAGAGCCTCTGTGGCCTGCGCCCCAGGTTTTCTCTCTAAACCTTGAGCCAGTACACCTTTGCGCACCCAGAAACAATGGGTGTTTCTGTGAGCCCCCTTTGCTCCATCCCTGGGCCCACTCCACTTCATCTCCACTTGCCTGTCTGCGTCCTCTGGTGCTGACCTCCCGTGCTGGGCCCAGTCTGCTTCAAGGGGAGGCCCTCAGGGCAAGAGGCACACAGCAGGCCCCAGAACTAGTTGGCCAGCTGCATGGGGGATGGAAAACCTTGGACAAGGGTCTGGGCTTCTCTCCACTGTGGTTTCTTCATTTGTGCAACAGAGGTCATAATCCTTATCTATCTCATAGGATACTTGTGATACACAAATGAATTAGCACATTGAAAGCACTTAGAATGGTGCCCGACACACCTAGCAACCAACCAATGTTGATGGGCACACTGGTTCCCTAGGGCTGCTGAAACAAAGTGCCAAGGACTACGTGCCTTAAAGCAGAAACACATTCTCGCACAGTCTGGAGTCCGGAGGCTGGAAAGCAAGATGTTGGCAGGACCATGTCTCTCCAGAGAATCTAGGAGGACCCCTCCTCCGTCTCCTAGGAGAACCCCTCCTCCCTCTCCTAGAATTCTTCCTCCCTCACCTAGGAGAACCCCTTCCTCCCTCTCCTAGGAGAACCCCTCCTCCCTCTCCTAGAACTCTTCCTCCCTCTCCTAGGAGAACCCTTCCTCCCTCTCCTAGGAGAACCCCTCCTCTCTCTCTTAGGAGAACTCCTCCTCCCTCTCCTAGGAGAACCCCTCCTCCCTCTCCTAGGAGAACCCTTCCTCCCTCTCCTAGGAGAACGCTTCCTCCCTCTCGTAGGAGAACCCCCTCCTCCCTCTACTGACTTCTGGCAGTTGTTAGCAGTCTTCGTTGGCTTAAAGCTGCATCACTGCAAAAATGTCTGCCTCCATCATTATGTGGCCCTCTTCTGTCTGTGTCTCTGTATTGGATTTAAATTTCCCTGTTATAAGACACCAGTGATTAGAGTTAGAGCCCATCCTAATTCAGTATGACCTCATCTTAACTTGATCACATCTGCAAAGACTCTATTCCCAAATGCTGTAAAATGTACAGGTACCAGGAGTTAGGACTTGAACAAATCTTTTGGGGTGGCTCAGTTCCACCCATAACAGTGGCTCTCATTGTCTTCCTTGGATCATAGTCACTATTATAGCTCATGCTGAGAACAGCAACAGTCTTGCTTTTCTTTGTATTCCTGGCGAAGGCTCAGTACCTGTGTATTCAGTGAATGTCCTTCCTCTGGACTTATATTAAGGAAGACTCCAGTTCTGATAACTCTCAGGTTGTCAGAACATATGCCTGTACCAGCTGGAAATGAGAAGGCTATGAGCGCAAAGAGTCTTGCTTTTGGGAGGCAGCCCCATTCAAATACAAGGAGAAAGGACCCACCTTGAAGCCCTCCGTGCGGTTGACTAGCGTCCATTGAACGGTTGCTGCTTCGTTCCAGGCTCTGTGCGGGGAGTGGGGATACCGAGAAACGGGCACAGCCCTTGCTGACCTGGAGCGCACAGCTTGGCTGGAGAGACACACAATTCAATAAGCTGTTACAATAAAGTGATTCGATTCTATTATAGGGAGAGCATGACACTGGTGCACGCACACTTGGTGTGGACACAGGGAGCAGCTATTGGTTTAAAAACCCTGGCATCTTCCTTCCAGCTGTTCATTGGTGTTATGGGGCACTGACGGTGGCTCAGGGAACTGAGAGGGACAGCTGGCTCAAAGGAGACACAAGAACAGTAACTGGGACCAGAAGGGCCTTGACCTCAGCAGACCTGGAATCCCTGCTGCACAAGGCACAGCTGAGTGGTTGACAGCCACTGCCAGTGACCCAGCATCTTCACCCCATGGACAGGTCATGCTGACCAGGCCCCACCTACACAGGCTGAGAAGGGTGGTAGCTAAGAATGTGTTCTGTAATGTTCTACAGACGGGAGCTGAGGGGACCCCCGAGTTGTCTGCCAAGTTTTCATCCTGGTTGTGGTCACATTTGGATGGTTGTGTGTCCCACCTAAAGAAAGCACACCTGGTGTCTGAGAGAGGACAGTAACCAGCCGCGGCAAGGGAGGGCTCTTCCTTTTACTGCCAGTGATGACCTGTGTGCCTGCAGGCCTGGCCTGACCCCAGCCTCGCTCACAGTTCCCCTATTCCACCTGCCCAGCTGGCTGGGCTGTGGTGCCTGCAGGGTGCACTGGCCTGGCACCAGCGCATGTCCCTCGCTGTCACTCAGCTTGCTTCTCACAGCGCATTACATACATCTAACCCCCAAACACGTTTCCATCTCATGCCGTGCCATCACCCCAGCTTGGTCCCTGCTGTAGGTCCAAGGAGCTGGAAGAAGGAGACATAAATGACATTTTAATATTTTACTGAGGATCAGGTGAGAAAGCCAAGGACCACACCTAGAAGAGCGCACAGGCCTCTGGGAGCAGGGCTGACTTTTCTGTGCCTCAGCTGTGTGGCTGGAAGCCGGACGCCGAATGTGTACACTCTCTAAATGCAGATGGTGACACAGCTTTTCTCCCAGGCTGTGGAAACTTCAGTCCACTCACAATAAAAAGAAATATTTCCAAAACAGCCTTTCATTCCCTGGTCTTTCCCAGAATTAGTCTCTTGAATCAACAGGGGTGAGATTCAGTTGTGAGAGAAAAGATGCGTTAAGACCCTAAATGCCGATTCGCAGGGCACATCTGGCCAGTGTGGGAAGAGAGGAGGTCTTCAGGCCTCCTCTGTCTGAGTGGCCTTTTCCCTGGCCTGCGCAGTTTGCTACCAGCCCTTCCTTCCTCCTGTGCAGAAGGTCCGGCCCATCTTCCCCACAGTCACACAGGAGCCTTGTGGATGGAGCTGTTTCCCCTTCTCCAGTTGTCCCCCGTGTCTCTGGGAAGTCCGTGCGCTTCTCAGCCCTTCTGCAGCTGCAGCCTGCTCTCCCGCCCTTGGATGATTTTCACTCAGCTCCTACCAGCTGCTGGAAATTTCTCCTTGGAGTTTGAGCTTAGGGCTGTGACTGTAGATGGCCATTCATTTGCATTAGCAATTATTTTGCTAGTCGGTGCAGACTAGTTGGCTCCCACCAGGAGGAACTCGATTTTCGGGGGAGATCAGTACTGCCTCAAGAGCTCCCAAGGTAACTGCTGGGCTGAGGACGAGGAGCTCCCTGGTTTTGTCCACAGTCGCTTATGGGGGCTCCATTCTACTCTGTCCTTTTATTCCCAAGACCTTCCCCCAATTTTCTAATGATTTGAGCGTATTCCTAGTTAATCGCAATGTTCAGGTAGCTCCAGTATCTTAGTGAAAGTTAGTGTGAAAGCCCCAGTGATTTGGTTGCCATTAAGAAATATGTCTTTGCGGGGCTCTTAAGATGATGTAGCAGGATTTTGTAAATTGCACTGTGGATACACAGAGGTGTAGTTACCCATTGCCTGCCGACATCAGCCTCATCTTTCAGGAATGTTTGCTGAGCAGGATCCAGTGATGCCAGATAGTTGAGGGTCTTAGGAAGGTACACTCCGCGAGCACCTCATCCCTCTGTTTTGGGATCTCTCCATTGTGTTAGTTGGAGGCCCCATTGTGTTCGTTGTGAGAAGCACTCTGGAAGCAGCACCCACACGGTGTTGAGGAGAGCAAGTTCTGAGAATGGGGATCTGTGTCCATGCCTTCATGGTTTTAGTCTTTAGGGAAATGTTTGTTTCTTGGGGCTGCCATAACAAAGCCCCGCCAATCGGGTGTCTTCCCGTGGAAGCCTGTTCTCAGTTCTTCAGATATCAGCCTGATGTCCACAATCAAGCATCAGCAGAGCTGGTTCCTCCCAAGGCGCTGTGAAGGAGAATCTGTCCCTTTCTCTGCTCCTGGCTTCCACTCCTCGGCGTCCCTTCTTAGCTTGTGGTTGGACATCTTCTCACCGGGTCTTCACATCACCTTTCCTCATGTGCCTCTCTTTGTGTCCACATTTCCTCTTTGTATAAATGAGGATGCCAGTCCTATTGGATTAGGGCCCTCCAATCACTTCATCTTAACTTGATCATCTACAAAGACCTTGCCAAACACAGTCACGTTTACAGCTATTGGGGATGAGGACTTCAGCATCTTTAGGAGGGGCAGAGGGTATTAAAACAATGTGAACATAGTGACTTCTCACTATCATCCTCTCCCTGGCCTGGTGGCATTTAGGTTTTAGCCAAAAGGTGCTTGTTCACAAGCATTTCTGTGTTATCCTTTAACCCCTTGTTTGGGCCTTAAGCAGCTTTAACAGATGGAAAAAAGATGAAGTAAATATCACTAAACCTTCACTATGTGCAGCCCATAGTTGTCACAGCTATCAGTGGAGGTAAAATACAGGAACTGATCAGTAGTTACTAAAGAAATCATACTACTCGATTTAACGAAGTACCTGTTAACCCAATCTAGTTAAATTCTTTGCATTCCAGACCTCAGTGGTATACTTGGGAAGCAGCAAGGCTGAGTAAACACAACTTTGAGCTCTTGTTGAGGAAAAATGTAGAGCCTGGGTGTGAGCTGGGTCACGATGAACAGCTCAACTTCTAACCTCTGCAGAGGATGTCCTGGGCCCGTGCTGCATTATCTCACATGAGAGCCCTCACTGCAGTTGTCCCTCCCTCTGGCAGATGGGGACAGTGAGGCTGGTTGTCCCTCCCTCTGGCAGATGGGGACAGTGAGGCACAGAGGTCAGCAACTTCCCCAGATCACGTGGCTGATAACCGCAGTGCTTAGATATGACTGCAGGGCTCTGTGGGGAATGCAAGGATGGTTTGAGTCCAGTGTTAGCCTGAAGGACTGGCAGTGGGAGGGTGTCAGTGACCATGGCAGGCACAGCCCACTCTGGTGAGCCAGCGTATCCCAGGCAGGTAGAGGAAGGTTGAGAAGATAGAGCCTGTGGGCAGGTTCTTGAGGACCTGAGTGGTGGGAGTGAGGGCAGAGGATGGGGCTGGCTGAGAACAGATAAAGATGTGAACCATCAGGAAGGCTGGTTGTTTAATGTGGTGCCCAGCCTGTCTCAGGAGTAACATGTAACCCAGGGCAGCTCCCCCTTAGGTGCCCTCCTGCATGGTGTTGCGAGAAAGAGACCACAGCTACAGGCGCCTTGCTAGTTAATCCTAAGAGTGGCTGAGCTGGGTCAGGATGAGAAAGGTGCAAACAAGGGGCCTCATGGGGTCTCCTGTGCTCATCAGCATCAGTCACATGGGGGATACATTGCAGAGATTTGAGGGACACACATTTGGCTGGGATTAAGAAGCTCAGATTACAGCGATAGTTCTGGGAGAGTTGCTCCCCAACCCTGGGATATTCAGTAATGTCTGGAGACATTTTTAGATGTCACAGCAGGGGGCAGGGGGAAGAGAGGGAGAGGGGTAGACAAGGTGACCACTGCATTGGGCCCAGGGGAACTTGCTGTGACAGATGTAACCACACAGACAGAGGCTTGGGCCAGAAACACGGGACACATCTGAGGAATGAAAATAAGACATTCCTTGTTTTCTGCTGCTTCTGTGTAAGAAGAGATTTGGAAGGCCAGGCAAATGTCCTGTAGGTCACCTGAGTGCTGTACTGTGTGTACTGCTGTGTTGTACTTGGAAAAGGGAACACTTTGCTCTGTGACTGGAAGTGTCTGGTGATGCTGGGTGCTAAGCTGGGCCTGGGGAGCTGACCGTCCTCAGCACCACCATCCGTTCACTTGTTCTTTTCTCTTTTTTTTGAGATGGAGTCTCGCTCTATCACCAGGCTGGAGTGCAGTGATGCGATTTCTAGCCTCACTATAACCTCCACCTCCTGGATTCAGGCGATTCTCCTGCCTCAGCCTTCCTAGTAGCTGGGACTACAGGCTCACACCACCACACCCAGCTAATTTTTTTGTATTTTTAGTAGAGATAGGTTTTCACCATGTTGACCAGGATGAGCCAACAAGATCATGAGGTCAAGATCAAGATCTCTTGACCTCGTGATCCCCCTGCCTTGGCCTCCTGAAGTGCTAGGATTATGTGTGTGAGTCCCAGCGGCTCATCCTTTCATCCATCCTTCTGTCTGTTCATCTGTTCATCCATTCATCCATTCATCCATCTACCCACCCACTCATCCATCCACCACCCATCTATCCATCCATCCAGCCAGCCAGCCAGCCACTCATCCACCCATCTATCCATCCATCCAACCATCCACCCACTCATCCACCCACCTCTCCATCCATTCATCCAGCCGCCCACCCACCCACCCATCCATCCATCCATCCACCCACCCATCCACCCATCCATCCATCCATCCATCCACCCACCCACCCATCCATCTATCCATCCAACCACCCACTCATCTATCCACCCATCCATCCGTCCACCCACCCACTCATCTATCCACCCATCCATCCATCCACCCACCCACCCATCCATCTATCCATCTACCCACCCACTCATCTATCCACCCATCTATCCATCCATCCATCCATCCATCCATCCATCCATCCACCCACCCATCTATCCATCCATCCATCCATCCACCCATCCACCTAGCCATCCATCCATCCACCTACCCATCCACCCATCCATCCATCCATCCATCCACCCACCCATCTATCCATCCACCCATCCATCCATCCACCCATCCACCCACCCACCCATCTGTCCACCCACCCATCTGTCCATCCATCCATCCATCCATCCATCCATCCATCCATCCATCTCTTCCTTCCAAGCTAATGCAGAGATGCAAGTTTCTGTCTGTGGGGGATGGGGATGCCACCTGACACTTCGCCCAAGAGCAGAACATGTTGACTCAGAAGATTCAGGGAACACAGAAACAATTACAAACAACAACATAAATCATCCAGATCTCACTTCTCACAGAGAGTTTGTGTTTTGTTTGTTTGTTTGTTTGTTTTTGTTTTTTATTTTTGTATATATTCTTATGTACTCAAAGAAAATTGAGTTTTCTTTGAGTACCTAAGCCATGCTGTAATATTGTTTGGTAAAATACTTTTAAGACTTAATATATTCACATTTCTTATATTTTAAAATCATCTCCTGGCCAGGTTCAGTGGCTTATGCCTGTAATCTTGAACTCCTGATCACAAGGTCAGGAGTTCAAGACCAGCCTGGCCAAGACAGTGAAACCCTGTCTCTACTAAAAATACAAAAATTAGCTGGGTGTAGTGGTGAGTGCCTGTAATCCCAGCTACTATTGAGGCTGAGGCAGAGAATTGCTTAAACTCGGAATGGATAGGTTGCAGTGAGCCAAGATTGTGCCACTGCACTCCAGCCTAGGTGACAGAGCGAGACTCTATCTCAAAAAAAAAAAAAAAAAAACTCTCTCCTAGGGCATATTAATGACTGTTTGGCATTCTGTCATTCATAGATCAGACTTTATAAATCAGTTTCACTGTCATCTGTGGGGTTATCTCGAGCTTTTGTGTCTGGCTTTCCATCCATCTTCTCAGGATGAATGGCTGGACGTAAGTTGCTTTATTGACACGGGTGGGCACTGATATTTCTGCACACGTGCTTGTCTCCACCCCGCCTTCAAGGGGCCCAGTGTCATTCACTCTCTGAGGGCAAAGGTGGGGTGCCATGTGTCAGACCCCCTCCCCTGCCTTTTCATATGGGTGGAGTGTTATCAGCATTAAAATCCCTCTCAGGAAATTAGAGGCAGTGTCACATTAAATCTATAATGAATTATTTTAGAACATCAGTTTTAGATTGAACCACATCAAATTGAACCAATCTAAAACATCAGTTTTAGATTGAACCACCATTTTTTGCTTCAACCAGTTTTTTGGTTCAGAAAAAACCATTCAACCAGTTTTTTGGTTCTTTCTGAAACACAGCAGGGCTCTTGGTGGGGCCACTTGAGCAGAAAGCACTGTAAGTACCTCGTATATTGGGTCCTATCAACACCACCTACATAGACATCCTGTGCAGAAGTGAGACAAGGACACTAATTCTGTGGCCCGGGCAGATCTCCGTGGCCCAGGGAGGGTGGAGGCAGATGAGAGCGTACAGGGTCTTGGATTACCTGTGTTCAAGGACCTAAGTGGCTTATGGGATAGCCAAACCCTCCGTGTCAGACAGGGAGATTGCAGGAGGAGGAAGCTGGATGAGGTGATTGTTTCTGTGTAACTCATATCAGACCACGGCCCTGAGTTCATTCTACAGAGTCTGGGTGCTTGGTAGGAGTAAGATACAGTTCTAGAAGCCAGGGGATTGGGGAGGGGGCATGGTAGAGCAATAAATTGAACAAAGCAGCCATCCCTGTGCCCATTTTAGTCTCGTGAGAAACAGGTACAGGCTGTCCCTCTCAGGCTGGTGTGCAGTAGCCAGGTTCAGGCCTTTGGGCAGGTGAGTAGGAAAAGCTGCCACTTCCCTCTTAACTAACCGATGTTAGTTACTATAGCATCTAGCACGATTCTGGCATAAGCCTGCCCACAGGGAGGCTTTATTGAATAGGTAAATCATTCTTCCACCCCTCCATGATCTTTGCAAGCAAACCTTCCTGAAAGTTTTGAGCAAAAAATATATATATTATTATGAGTCATTTAGGTGACTGTTAATCCTTTCCACCATGAAGTACTTCTGGGAGAACAGGAGGCAGAACTGGGGTGCTCTGGGGGGCCCCTTGGGTGTGCGATGCTGCCTTTAGGTTCCAGTTACTTTTTTTAGCCCATTTTCCTGAGTGAATAAGTCATACCTGGTACTGTTCTGGGAGTTGGGACACATCTGGAAACAGGGACTTTGTTCGTGGAGCTTACCTTCCAGAGGGAACCAGGAAATAGACAAGACCTCAAGGCTAAGTTGATTGAGGTAAGTCATGTGCCCTCAAGAAAGCAGCAAAACCCAGTGAGCAAGACTGCAGTGGTGAGTGGTCAGAGGGACCTTTCTGGAACAATGACACTGGCCTGAGATCTGGGTGGCAAAAGTTATCAGTCCAGTGAAGTTCTGGAGCAGGGCTTGCCTGCCAGAGGGAGCAGCTGGTGCAAGGGTCCTGGGCCAGGAAGAGTTCAGTTGTGCACCAGGGAGGAGACAAGGTCAGGCAGGGCCTCGGGGCCTAGTCAAGAGGTGAAATTTTGTTCTGAATGCTGCAAGATGCCCTGGAGAGACTTGATATGTTGACAGAGCCCTGGGTGCCCTGAGGAGAATGGTTTCATTGGTGGGTGGGTGGAGAGAGTAGAGCCAGGGGGCCCGGGCAGGAGGGCGCTGCAGGGCATCCAGGTGAGTGATGGAGCAGGCAGCCGGGAGCAGGTGATAGAGAAATGAGGTGAGTCTGGAATACACAGGTGATCACACTGACTGGACACAGTGGGCTGGACTGGAGGCAGAAGAAAGGGAGAGATGCAGGGAAAGCTGCTTCTGTGAGGATGGTGGGGTTGAAGGCAGGAAGGGTGAATTCTCTTGTCACCAGTGTTTCTGCTGCTGCTACCTGCTGCTACCGTCTCAATCTGGAAGCAGGTTCGTTCCACTCCTCCTTTTCCAGATGAGAGATCTGAGGCCAGAGTTCTCAGACTGTACTCTAAAGATTCTTAAAAAAAAAAAAATGTAGAATTTTTAAGAGAAAGAAAAGCAAGTTACGTGTTCTATCTGGAAATATTGTTGTAAATGATATTTTAATTGATTATTGAGCAGACTGTGAGAAAGAGGTCAAGCTGGAGCTTATGACCCCTCCAAGGGAGAGCCACTGAATCTAGAAAGACTCTTCTTTGTGATGTAAGAGAAGAAATGGGAAAAGCAATAAAACAGACCCCACTGAGCTGGACAGACTCTGGCTTGCCCCAAAGCAGCTTTGTAGGAATGGGTG
>CAUYQU010066575.1:0-40538 GCA_963574635.1 Cheracebus regulus | reverse complement strand
CTGTTGAAATGGCATATTTTTAGCTTTAATTTTCTAGTCATTTACTGCTAATAAATAAAACTGATTTTTGTGTGATTACTTTGTATGCAGTGATCTTATTAAATTCACTCTCTAAAAATACATTATCAGGAGATCCTTTTGTATATACACAATAATGTTATCCATAATGGCAACTTTTTTTCTTCGTTTTCAACCAACTTATCTTATATGTTGGTGCAAAAGTAATTGTGGTTTTGTCATTATTTTTTAATTACTTTTGCAGCCACATAGTATTTTATTTATTTTGCCTTTTCATCCTGACCAAGAGCTCTAGGTTAGCAGATGTCCTTGTCTTGTTACTGTTCTCAAGACAAAAGCTCCCAATACTTCATCATTAAATATTTGCTGTAGGTTTACAGGTATTGTGTGTGGGGGGGTATATGTGTGTGTAGATACACTTTATCAGATTTGGGAAGTTTCTTTGTTTTTAATTTGCTGAGTTTGCTAGTCTTATCATAAATGAGAATTAAATTTTATCAAATAATTTTTCTGCATCTATTAAGATGATCATATGCTTCCTTTCTTTAGGGATCTTCATGTACTGAATTAAACTGGTTTTTTCAATGTTCAACCAATCTTATGTTTCTGAAATAAGCACAAATTGAACATTATTTTATTCTTTTTGTATCTCAGATTTTGCCTACTAATAATTTTAAATTTTTGCATCCACATTTATAAGAGAGAATGGTGTATAATTTTTCTCTTTGTGTAGTATTTTTAACAGATTTTAGCCTCATAAATAATTTGGAATGTATTCCCTCATTTTATTCCTTCATAGACTGTGTGTAAGACCGATGTTATTTCTTCATTAAATACTTATAAGAATTCATTGGGGAAGTTATCTAGGCTAGTGAATTTATTTCGAGAGGGTTTTAATTATAGACTCAATTTCTTTAAAAGTAATTTTTGTCATTTTTAAGAATTAGTGGTTGTTTTCTAGGAATTTGTACACTTTATATAAATTTTTAAATATGATGACATAATTTTGCTCACGCTGTCCTCATATATATCTTTATTTAAAGTATTTAGAACCTATGATTCCCTGTTTTATTCCTATTGTTAATTTGTGCCTTCTATATTTTTGCTGATTAGCCTTGCCAAGATCAATTATATTTAATATCAATTATATTAGTCATTTATAAAGACATTTGAAAAATATTAAAATTTGTGAATTCCTCTGTAGTGTGTTTGTTTTCTCTTTCATTAATTTCTGCTCTTCTGTGAATTGTTTTCTTACTTTTGTTTTCTTTGCATTCAATAAGTTCTTTATTTGCTAACATTTTCGTATGGCGAGAGGAACAGAGTATTGCTCTATTGCCCAAACTGGAATGCAATGATGTGATCATTGCTCACTGCAACCTTGAACTCCTGAGTCCAAGCAGTCCTCTCACCTCAGCCTCCCAAAGTGCTTATATTACACTGTGCCTGGCCAATTTCTGACTTCTTGAGATGATATTTAGTTAAATAACTTTTAGCATTTATTTTTTTCTAACATATACATTTAAGGATATACAGTTTTCTTTAATCATGGCTTTAGCTGTATCTCACAAGTTTTTTTTATATCATATTTCATTACCATCCAGTTTGAAATATTATTTACCTTGTAACTCTTTAACTTATGCATTACGTAAAAGTGTATTGCTTAATATCCAAACATTCAGGAATTTGATTTCTTAGTTTAACTGTAGTCAAATTAAATATTTTGTATGGTTTTAAACTGTAGGAAAGTTTTGATACTTGCTTTATGAACCAGTGTGTGGTCAATTCTATTAATTGTTACTTGAGCACTTGAAAATAATTGTTAGGTTCTATATTAGTCAGCTTGGGCCGCCGTAACAAAGTAGCATAGACTGGCCAGCTTAAGCAACGGAAATTTATTTTCTCACAGTTCTGGAGACTCAGAGTCTCAGATCAGGGTGCCAGAGTGGTCAGGTTCTGGTGCGAGTGTAGCGTGGTCAGGTTTTGGTGAGAGTGTTCTTGTTTCCTCACATAGCCAAGAGAGACAGCAAGACTAAGAGTAAGAGCGAGAGAGAGACAGTGAGAGAGGAGTTCAAGATCTCTGCTGTCTCTTCCTACAAGGGCACTCATCCCATCTCAAGGGCCCTGCCTTCATAAGGTCATCTAACCATTGTCTTAGTTCACTTTTTGTTGCTAGAAGAAAATATCACAGACTTGGTAATTTATGTAGACAAGAAGTTAATTTGGTTTAAGATTCTGGAATCTGGGAAATCCAAGAGCAGGCACCAGTATCTAGTGAGGATCATCCCATGGCAGAAGGGCAACACATAGCAAGCAAGCCCGACTTATCTTTTCATCAGAAATCCATTCCTGTGATAACTATTCCACTCCCAGGATAACAGCAGTAATCTACTCCTGAGGGAGGAGCTCTCATGACCTAACCACCCTTTAAAGGACCCACCTCCCAATACTATTACAATTGCAATTGAATTTCAACACGAGTTTTGATGGGAAAATTCAAACCACAGCACCTAATTAACTCCCAAAGTCTCATCTCCAAATACTATCACATTGGGTGTTAGGGCTTCAACATATGAATTTGAGGACACCTTAGTTTGGTCCATAGCAGTGGCAATATTTTAAATAAAGTATTTTAAATACTTTATATATCATGTTGTATGAATATTTTATAATGTTACTAATTTTATTTTACTTGATCTATCAGTTACAGAGAAATATGTATTAAAATCTTCCACTATGATTTGGGATTTGTCTATTCTTGAATACGTGTCTGTTACATCATATATGTAAAATATATACATGTTACTAGGTACATGCATATTTAGATTTTAAGTGTATTGAGACTTATTGCTATTAAATAGTCTTCATTTCTAGTGATGAGACTTGTCTTACTATTGATTTTATCTATTATTAGTATAGTTGTATCACCTTTTAAAATTTATATTTTAATGGCATATGTTTTACAAACCTCTTGCCTTCAACCTTTCTTTATGTAATTACCATGTAATGGGTTTCATTAAAAAAAATCCAGTTTGTATGCTTTAATTGAGTTATTTAATTACTTTATTTCTTTATATTTATTCATGAATATATAAACAACTAATATACTTGGGCTTAATTCTCTACTACTTTACTATTGGTCTTGTAGGTGCTTCATCTGTACCATGTTCCCTTCCCACTCTTTTCTGGCCTTCTGCAGAATTAATTAATATTGTCTCATCTTTCCCATTAGCATCTTAAATAAACATTCTTTTACCATTCATTTTGTGCTTATCATAGAGACTACAACATGCTACCTTGAATTTTTTAGTCTATATACATTAGTATTTTTATTATTTCCCAAAGAATGAAAGGTCCTTAGACTCCTTTACCTACTTACAAAGTACTGCCTTTTGTGCTATTTCTGTCATTAACTAGTTCTACTGTATATTTTGTGATTTTATAAAGGTAATATTCATGCACATTTGTCTCATATTTAAACGTTATGTTGCTTTCTGTTGCATTCTTTCCCACTTCCATATTTTTGCACCAAATCATTTTTCTTATGCAGGAATAACTGTAATATTTCCTTTAGTGCACGTCTTTCAATAAAAGTTACTTTACATTTTAATAATCTGAAAATAACTTTATTTCAGATATTTTTAAAGGACATTTTACTGGGGATAAAGAATTTGAAACTTACAGTTATTTTCTTTCGCACTTTGATATTCTCTCATCTTTTGACATCCACAATTTCTGTTAAAAAGTCATTGGTCTTGTTGCAATTGAAAGCAATGTGTCTTATTCCCTCTGGTACTTTTTTTTTGTTTTTGTCTTTATTTTCAGCAGACTGATTGTCATTCATCAGATTTAGTGTGGTTTTCTTTCTATTTATCCTGCTTCAGGCATGTTAAGCTTCTTGAATATGTGGGTTAGTATCTTTCATCAATTTTAAAAAATTATTCACCTTATCTCTTCACCAACTGCTACTCACTATTCTCTCCTTTATTTCCTGGAATGCTAATTAAATGTTATTATAACTTTTTTATGCATCATATGTCTCACATTCTTTTATGCATTTTCCTTTATTTTTTCACTCCACATTTCTGTCTGGATATTTTCTATGAATCTGTCTTCTGACCTACTAATCTCTTCAGTTGTATTTAACCTGAATTCTTAAGTTTGTTGTAGGTTTTTAGTTCTAACATTTACATTTAAGTCTTAAATACATTCTTATTCTTTCAAAAAACTAATCCTTTTGCTATGTATATATTGAAAATAATAGTTATTTAAAAATCTGGGTCTAATAACTTCAATATACAGATATCCTTGGGTTTTCTTTCTATTGTCTGATTTTTTTTTGTTTCTCAATCATTTGGACATATTTCCTCATAATTTATTATTGAACAATGGAGGTAACGTATGGATCATTGTACAAATAACTTCAAGCATGGTGCACTCTTTCTTCATCTTTCCTTTGCTTCTGTCAGTTAGGTTAAGAAAAAATCATCTTAATCCTATTGATTGAGCTGATTTAAAATGGTTTTTTTTAATTGCAAAAGTGATTCTATTTTTGGTTCTCTCTTACTCCTAAGAAGTAGCCCTTGGATTGTTTGCAGCCAGACACTCAAAATCGAAAGCCCTCCTTCTTCAGTGAATCTTGAACTCCAATTTTTGTCTCTGAAGCCTGCAAAGATTACTAAAAGTTCATCTATCTTTTTTACTCTCTCAGCTGCCACTTACAAATCAGCATATGCCTCAAGAGGAACACGGAGCTGAAGATCAGTCTCACTCCTCTGTACTTCCCTTTTCTCCGGGATCTTATCCTTGCTTACTCATGTTGCCATGGATGAATTACTTCAAAAGTATGTTTTCCTTTTTACTCACCATTTTCAGATATAGAGAATAGGTTAAAGTGTGTTACAGTGAAGAGCCAGTGAGCAGATCAGATTCTATCATTTAAATTTCATCCTGATTGACTTATTATATATCTCTCCATCTATCCCTCTGTCCATCTATCAATTAATCTTACTTTTTGATGAATTTCGAGATAAATTAAGGACATCAGGACATTTCCCTTTAAATCTTTCAGCCTGTATTTTATTAACTATGTTCTATGTTGTTTTACAAATATTTTTCATTAGACACAAAATTTACATAAAACATTTGCATAAATTTTATACTGATAAGGGTATACCCTGAACAATCCAAGCCTCTGTCATTCCAGGAAGTCCCCTAGTGTCTCTTTCTCATCATTCCTCACTCCTGCCCCATCCTCACAGAGGCAACAGGTATTATAGTTTTTTGTACAGTAGGTTAGTTTTCTCTGTTGTAAAACTTCATAAAAATTGACTCATATAAAATGTATATTTTTTTGTAAGGCTTCTTTAACTCAGTATAAAATTTTTGGAGTTCATCTATAGTACTCTGTGTATCCACACTTTGTTCCTATTTCATGCTAAGGAATATTCTATTATACAAATACATGACAGCTTGTTTACTCATTCTCCTTTGAGGGATACCTGAGATATTTGTATCCTTTGCCATGTCTCTGATCTTAGGGACAATGAATTCAACATTTCACTAGTAAATATTGAGTTAGTTTTATGGATGCTTTTTATCAGATTGCACCTTTTATCAGTTTGTGGACATCCCTTTGATTCCTGCTTTGCTGTGTGTGTGTGTGTGTGTTTATCATGAATAGGTACTGAATATTATCAAATGCTTTTCCTGAATCTATTGAACAGATTCTATGATTTTTCACCTTTATCCTATCAACAGAGTGAACTACATTGATTGAGTTTCAGCGTTAACTGACTGCATTGCTGGGATAAACTCAACTTGGTAAATATATATATATATATTTCTTTAAATTCTATTAATGATATTCATGAATATTTTGTGATATGGTTTGGTTGTGTCTCCTCCCAAATCTTATCTTGAATTGTAGCTCCTATAATCCCCATGTGTGGCGGGAGCAACCCAGGGTGAGGTAATTGAATCATAGGGGCTGGATTTTCTCATGCTGTTCTCATGAAAGTGAGTAAGTCTCACGAGATCTGATGATTTTATAAAGAGGAGTTCCCCTGCACATGCTCTCATGCCTGCTGCCATGTAAGATCCAACTATGCTCCTTATTTGACTTTCACCATGATTGTGAGGCCTCCCCAGTCATGTGAAGCTGTGAGTTAATTAAATCCCTTTCCTTTATAATGTATCCAGTCTCAGATATGCCTTTATTAGCAGTGTGAGAACAGACAAATACAGAATTTCAGCATTTATTTATAAAATAAACTGGTCTGCAACTTTCTTTTTTATTTATTTTTCTTAGGAAGAGTAATGTCTTTGTCTCTTTGTCAGGTTTTGATATTAGGATTATCCTGGCCACGTATAATAACATGGGAGTTGTTTCAAGACCGAAGCTATTTCTTCCTTAAATTTTTGACAGAATTCAACAGTGAAAACATCTTTTTCTACTGTTTAATTGATGGGAAAGTTTTTATAGTAAATTAATTTTTTCTAATAGGTAAAGGCTATTAAGATTTTCTACTTGATCATGCAAAAGTGTTAGTAAATTGTATTATTCAAATTATGTTTCAATTTCACCTAAGTTGTCAAATTGATTGCGTGAAATTTTTCATGAAAGTCCCGTTTTCCTTTTAACTTCTGTAGACTCTGAGGTTTTAGATCTTTTATTGCCAAGTTTTTTTCTCTTTCATATTTGTAGACGACTCTAGCTAGAAGACTATCAATTTTGTGGCTGTATCCAAAAAACAAATTTTTGCCTTTTATCTTCTATTTCATTAATTTCTTATCTTTGTTATTTCTTTGTTCTACTTGCTTTTCGTTTGGTCTATTCTTTTCTACTTATAAGCACAAAAGCTAAAACTTTTCCTATAGGTACTGCTTTGCCTGGATCACCTAGATTTTCCTTTTCTTTTTTTTGGAGACAGGGTCTCACTACGTGGCTCAGGCTGGTCTTGAACTCCAACCCCAAGCAGTTATCCCACCTCAACCTCTCAAAGCTCTGGGATTACAGGCATGAGCTACCATGCCTCACCTGGATCCCATAGATTATGATATATTATATTTTCATTATCCTAAAGGTCAGGATATTTTCTAATTTCCCATGTGAATTCTTCTTTCACCTATGTAAAGCCTAAATGTGTTGTTAAATTTCCAATTACTTTGGGGTTTCCAGATCTCCTGTTATCATTGATATTTAACTTTATTGTAGTCAGAGAATATACTCTGTGTGATTTCCTTCTTTCAGTGTACTGGGGCTTGTTTTATGGCCCAGCATAGGGTCTATCTTGGTGAATATACCCAAGGTCCTTGATAATAATGTGTATGCCACATTTAATTACTATTCTACAAACAGTAATTAAGTCAAGGTAGTCAATAGTGTTGTCTTTATCTTAACTGATACTTGATTATTTTCTCTATTAACTTCCTAAAGAGAGTTATTAAAATGTCAAGATTTATTGGAAATTGTCTACTTCTCCTTTTATATCTGTAAGTTTTTGTTCTTTCATATGGTACCAACTGTGGCCTGCCCTCAAGATGAAAAATGTTTTTAAAACAACAAAATCATCTCCATGATCCTCCCTGTTTTGAAAAGTCAACGCCCCTCCAGAATCTGCCTGCATTTGTTCACTTTTGGCCCCCAGTATATAGTTGTTGTTTGTAGGAGAGTTGGTCTAGAAGAGCTCACTCAGCCATACTATAAGTGGAAACTTCAGATGGCTTTAAAAAATATTGTTTCCAGGCTGGGCATGATGGCTTACATCTGTAATCCCAGCATCTTGGGAGGCTGAGGTGGGCCGATTACTTGAGCACAGGAGTTCAAGATCAGGCTGGGAAACAGAGAAATAGAAAAATTTAGCTAGATGTGGTAGCACACACCTGGGGTCCCAGCTACTCAGGGGGCTGAGGTGGCAGGATCACTAGAGCCCAGGAGGCTGAGGCTGCAGAGAGCCATGATTGTACCACTGCACTCCAGCCTGGGTGACACAGAGAGATCGTGTCTCAAAAAAAATTTTTTGTCAGCTTTTTTAGGTGTTTTTGATGGAAGAATTGATAAATTACAAATTGGCTGGTATAACCATAAGTGAAAATCCCTAACAAATGTATTTTTAAAGGAATTTTTGTATCTCCATGATTTGACAAAACAAATTAAATACAACTATTAAAATGTAAAATGTTTATCTATGTACCACCAAAAATAATTTTCAATAATATCATATCAGTGGCAGAAGCATTATGCTTTGGGAAAGGATATATACTTGCTAAAGTGACCAGATCACTGATATGTGCTGTCTCATGTTTGGAAGGAATCCTGACCACCACCTATCCAAATCTGAAACCCCTACACAACAATATTTCAAAGTGGTCTCATACCTAAGCTCATCCAGTGACAGAACAACTCTTGAGCTGTGGAGGCAAAGGATTCTATTTTTGGAAATTCTGTATGTCAGAACCATCAACATTTTTTTGACTTGAAATCTGCACCCCTATAAACTCCACCCATCAGTTCTAGCTTTACTTCTTGGAGTCTTGCAGATGAGTCACACTTTCCATTTACTTCATGACCCTATAGATACCTGGATCTTTTCTACTCCCATTTATTGGATGTTCCTCGGCTCCTGGGATCCATAATGCTAATGCTAGACACTGGTGTCACTCTGTTTATGAAAAAGTAATTAGCGGGAAGACACAAGAGCTAGAAATTTATCCAAGGATTTATTGATAGCTTTATCACAGGAAAAAAAAAATTAAAAATTCTAGGGGCCAGGCACGGTGACTCAGGCCTATAATCCCAGCACTTAGGGAGGCCAAGGCAGGAAGATTACTTGAGGCCAGGGATTTGAAACTAGCTTGGCCAACATAGCCAAATCTCATCTCTACTTAAAAACATAAATAAATACAAAAAACGATTCGGGCATGGTGGTGCATACCTGTAATCCCAGCTACTCGGGAGGCTAAGGTGCGAGAATCACTTGAACCCAGGAGGTGGAGGTTGCAGTGAGCCAAGATTGTGCCACTGCATTCCAGTGTCAGAGTGAGACAAAATGCTGGATATAGGTGATTGGGAGGAAGGCAGCAAACTCATGTACCCATGCAACAATCCTGCATGTTCTTCACATGTATCCCAAAACCTAAAATGCAATAAAATATATATATATATTTAAAAAATAGTTATATCAAAGAAACATTTCCTTAGAAAAATAGATCCTTTCATTAACTTTAATACAAAGCAAAGAAGATTTAAAAAAAAAAAAAAGAAAAAGAAAGGGAGAAAAAAGATTTCCTCAGTTGGGAACCTGATAAGGTCATCTATAATGACATTATTGAAAAAGAGAGTTTGCCTATTTAATCATGTTTCTTCAGAAAAGACCAACCTTATGTCATCAGAAATAAGAAAGTAGCAATTACACTTTTAAAGCTGTCTTCTAACCTCAGCTGTGATTAAAATTTTTTCTAGCTCCTACTAAAACTTTGCCTTCTGCATGTTAATATTCCCTGGTGCGACCAGTAGTTCAGAACAGGAACAACATGAAGTAAATATTAAAATACACTGAAATAAGAAAGAGAGGAAAGAAGAAATGGAAGGGAGGGATTGGAAGGAAATAAACGCTTCCAGAAGGAAAGCAGATGTGCCTGTTTCTCGGGGGCCGTATGAACAGAGTAGACAAACAGCAGCATCCTGGGAGTCAGGTGCGTGGGCTCCACACTCTCACTGATGAGTCTGATTATCTGTGTGGTCTCTGGCAGATGTCTTCATTTTCCTGGGTTGTAATGACTTCCTTTGTAAAGTGAGGGGCTTGACTAGGGGAATTTCAGTTACCTCCCAATGACAGCATGTCATTTGTTCCTTGAGTGTACCTGGCAGCTAGTCTCTGTTTTCCAACTTGAGATACAGGGTGTGGACCAGTGTTCGCACTGGGCATCTCCTTCCAGTAGTGACTTCATTCTCAACCACATGAGCAAACCATGAGCAACCTGCTAACCATGAGCAAAATGCATTGTTTTTAGTTCATTATTTTCTTATGTCTAGAAGGCTATCTCTAACTTTCTTGTGTACATCTTTTATTTGCTTTATTTTTAAGGTGTCCATACAGTCAGTTAGGGGAGATAAATATAGACGGAAAGATAATAGTTGTCTCATTTGTAAAGTTATTCTTTCTACTCACTCCAAAGGAACTAATTTCTAGCTTTTGGGCTCATTGTTAAAAACTTCTGGTGAACATTATTTTATGTAGTGGGAAAAGGAACAGTGGAATTTTCTCATCTTTGTTTGGAGGCAAAGAGGCAGATATGCTGGAGAAGTCAAATGCAAATCTGATGCCCGTGGATAGTATCTTGACAGCAGCTCCAGATTTTAAAATTAATTCAAAGGCAGGTTTTAAACGCTGGCTTGCCTTTGGAGTCTGAGCTCTAGATGACATTTAAGTCTATGTTTGTGCTAAAGGAAGAGACATTTGCATGAGTAGACATTTGTGCCTGGATGGGATTCAAATGAAACATAGGTAACAGAATATCAATTGCCCATAACATTCAAATCCAACATCCTGTAGTTTCTAAGCAGGCATTTACAGAGTTAATACTTACTGGAGACTCAAGGCTCAACTTTTTTCTTGTATATCTCGATATTGCAAACCCTGGTAATTTTAATTAGTGGCCTTTTAATCTCTGGAACAAAGCCAATGGCCTGTTCCCTTGGACAAATTTCTTAACAACCTGGCACTGAGTGGCTTTGTCTAGCCTGCTTGTGGGAGCTCTTGTACCCCAGGCTGTCATAAAGAGTTACATAGGTTATGTCTGCATGAAGGAACCAGCTGAAGAGACGAGTGGGCACTGAAATCAGTTCTTCTTCCATATGCCAAGCAGTGTCCTGACATGAGCTACATTCACCTAGAAAGGGCTTTTCCCCTAGCGCACACAAAGGCCCATGGTTTCACCTGATCCTATGCTACCTTCAGTCTCCATTTCCTTCCTTATTTCATGCCCTAGGACAACCTGGGGCCCAGGAGGGCTGGCTCTGTCGATATTGCAACCTTCCTACTGCAGGTCTTGGCACTGGACTAAGGGACAAGAGACCTGGCTCATGTCTGAGTTCCTCTGTGTGAGCTCAGACAAGCTGCTATCTCCTCCCATGACTCAGTTTCTTCATAGGTATAAAGAGGAAAATGTCACCTTATCAAAGTGAGATGGTGCAGAGGCGACAGACGGTTGGGGTTCAAGCCTCTGTTTGCCACCCATTCATTACCTATGTATCCTTGCCCAAGTTATATAAACTCTTTAGCCTCAATTTTCTTAATCTGTAAAGCAAAGCTAATAATGGTACCTACCTATATCTCTTTAGTCCTTACCAAAAAGCCTACAAAGTAAGTGCCATTATTTCTTCCACTTGACATATTTAATAAATTGAAGCCTAGGAGAAGACAAGTAACTTGCCTAAGATCACACAGAGGAGCTCAGACAAGAACCAGGTTTCTGTCTCTTAGTCTAGTGCCAAAACCAGTACATGTTTATGTAGATAGATATAGATATGCTGGTATGGATAATACAGATATAGGTATAGATATAGATATCCATACGTTCACGTGTGTGTGCTGGTTTATGTATACATGTGTATATGTATCTGCATGCACACACATATGTGTTTGCATGTGTGTGTATATGGACCTTTATGTATGCATATACACACATATGCATGCAGTACTTTAAACAGTGCCTAGCCTATAATACTAAGATTATTAAGTACCTGATGCTTGGTGGGTACTGAACAAATGGTATCTATTGTTATTATACGTAGAGAAAGTTTCTACTTGCTAACAATTCCTCCTGTGCTGGAAGTTTGTGGTTCGAACAGACTAGAGCCCAGTGTGGTCACCCTTGAATTCTTGAGCATTATTTGCATTCTGAACTGGGATCTGAGGACAGGCTGCTCTCAGGGCATGGACAGGAGCAGAACCGTCAGTGAATTGATTGGTGAATATAGTAAATCATCCGATGGGCTGGCTGCAGGGGGCGTGTCAGTCTGTACATGTTTGTGTGTATTGGAGATAGTGGTATGCAAGCTTATTTTAACTGGAACTCATATTTTCTAGCCCTTCCAAGAACTCTTTCTAATGCTTCATGGGGACACTGGACAGAGGATCTTTAAAGTAAAAACACAGTGGCTAACTCCCTTTCTTCAGTTTTTCTGAACTGCTGAGTAGAGAGAGGAATATTTTGAAGGAAACATGGAGATTAGTATGAAACTTTTTTATCCCCATCCTGCTTTGTACCTATCAGTGGAAGGTGACGGCTGGTCTTGGGGGCAGGAAGATGAATGAAGTGACATTTGCAGGATCTCCCAGCCTTAGATTCTGAAGGCAGGTGTGTAGGAGGTGAGTACTCAAGGGGGATTTCATCGCATGTTGCTCTTAGGCATGGCTAGCCTGGATGGGTCTGAATTAGGAGAAGGAGACCTGGGTTCCCAACCTGCTTGGTCCAAATCCTTGGGAAGGCTGCACCTTGAGTCACTAGGCATTTACTTCCCAGACATTCCCTGCCCCTTACTACCAGTAAAAGTGGTAAATAGAGGGTGTGGCCAGAAGGCTCTTCTAATCCCTAATGCCACTCCAAGTCCCCTAACAGAGTTAAAGCCTAAAATGACTTCTATACCCAATGGAAGAAATTGTGTGATGCAGACAGTTCTAGTTGGCTTTCTAGCCATGAATCTGTGTCCTGTGCCCTTTCTCCAGCAGGTCAGGGAAAGTACAAAAAGCAGGCTTTACTCTACATTGAATGCCCAGTGCTAATGGGTAGGAGCACGTCAGCCATGGAACTCACTGGGAAACTCACCACACTTTGGATTATAGGGGTCACCTGGCTGTGTCTTGTAACCAGTTGGAGACTTCACTCACAGATGTCACTCTAGGGCTACTGAAAGTAGAAGAAATCAGATAATACAAAATTTCTAACTGTATTCACATTAGTGTGTTCTTTGTTTTCTTATTTATATTCACAGTCATAATAGAAAATGAGGTTAAGTACCTTATACACGGAAAAACCAAGGAACCAAAAAGTTTAGTTACTTCCCTGAGCTCACAAAACAGTGACAAGACTGGATCTCCTTTCCCCATCTCCTTGTCTGTAACCCAGGGATAATTCTCTGGATTGCATTGCCTGTCAGAATTTCTATGTTCTTACAGTGTAAATTTCAGCCTTAAGCTCCACCTACAACTTGCCATTTTCTTCCAAAGCATTCAAGATGTTCTTTAACATCCAGACCCTCCCCCAAATGTAGGAAGCCACAGTGAAAACACCACTGGGTTGAGGGGTTGCAAAACAAACAGCAATTCCCATAATTCAATTCTCAGGCCCCAGCTTTCTGCTAAGGCTAACAGATCCACTCCAAAGTTCTTAGAGTCCACAGTGATCAAAAGCATCTGTATATTCTGAAACATGCAAATCAACCCAGTTTTTCACCCTCATCTCAACATTTGGTGGAGGACCCAAGAGTCAGCTGGCTGGTGAGTGCACACGGCTTAGCAGATGAATGAAAGGGTTCAATTCCTCTCAAGATTTGTAGAATTTGATCTGAAATACGAAATGCCAGCATATGTGATGAGAGGGATAGCCTATCAGGTATTTTATTGTCCAAAGATGGAATTAATGGCAATGCCGTATCTATGTCAGACCCAGGTAATAAAACTTTATGGGTTCCTCCCTGTGAAATATTTTGTTTATGTCACATGGGTCTCATTGAATGTTTTTTTCCCTTTTCTTCACTTCCCCTCCCCACCGTTTTTCCCTGCCCTCTTTGTCTCCTGAGGCCTATTCCCTTTGGAAATGCATTAGTTACCTAGGAAACCTTAATGTCATTTTTTTATGAGTGGAGTTTGGTGCAGTGTAAGGTTAATTTATAGGGTAGTTAAGAATTCACATCATGATTGGTGAAATAGGAGACTTGATCACAATTTCTATATCCACCTGTGTGGTAGGAATACATACCTTCCCTCTATCATTATGGGTAATTTCTTGAAACATAATTATGAATATGTATGCCATGTCACAAAATGAGTTGATTCACTGTTGTTCGATGCAATTCATTATATTGTTCAATGTAAGCCCTAGAACATAATTAGCAATAACAACAAACCAATAATATATCAGGCAATCTGTTAAGAGTTGAAGGATATGGTGGAATTTCCTTTTAAATGATGAGGTGGTCCTGGGTGAGAGACAGAGAATGAATAAGACGAGACTGAAATTCTTCAATTCTGTCTTTCATGCATGTTGAGGTCCACGTTAGGAAGCTATATAAATTCTAAATATGTCTACTACTTCATTCTGCTAATTTCTTGCTGTATTTGCCCAAAGGGGAAAACATACATCCAAAATTATATTAATGAAATATGTATGGGTGGCACACAAATAATAATACACAGGCCACTCCAGAGCCAAGCTTCTTTCTAAAGACAGTCATTCCCCGAGTAGTGTGACAGTGTTTTCAGTGTAAGAAGTATCAGACTGGGATTGGCACTCACATTGTGCCAGGCATTTTGCTGAGTGTTTTAAATTAATTAGTTCCTTTGGTCCTCATATTACTTCTGTGAGATTGGTGTTATTTTCACCAACTCGAGATTGTTCTGAGAAGTTAAGAAACCTGTCCAAAAACACATGGCTACTGGGTAGAGAGGGCAGAGGGGAACCTGCTTTTCCCAGACACCAAAATCTACTCTGGCAGTGAATTCTAGGTCCTGGTCTGTTATGACGTTTTTGTTTTTCGTTATTCTGAGTTTCCTCAGTTATTAAATGTGGAATGAGGAGGTGGGCTGATAGAAGCTGATCTCTGATGTCTGTGTTCTGTTTAGAGAGTGCTGGTCCTTGGAGCAAAGTTGTGCTTTCTTAAGATGATAGAAATTTGGGGGAAGACCTGGGCTTGCTGAATAAACATAAACAAGCCACTCCATTTCTGTGGACAACTGGATCCAATCTGAAAGAAAATAATAACGTCTCACAGATGACTCCAGGGCATCTGAGAGGAATTGCTACGTGGCTTGACAGCCTGTGTAGCTGTTGGTTAGTAACGCTGTTGCCAGTATATGTATAGTAATGGGTGGGCAGCCAGGAATCTTTCAAGTGCAGAGGCGCTAAGGTAGCATGAAGCCACCTTTCCTGACCCTTAAGCTCCAGTCCCTGTGCAAACACCTTTTGTATTCACTTTAATTGTTTGAAAAGCGGAGACTTCCAGACTCCAGTCAGCTCTAGCAGCTGTCTGGGTGGATGGGGTGGGATGGATGGGGAGGGCAGGACCTCCCCACAGCTCCCTCCAGCAGCAGAAGATGCAACTTGCAAATGCTTTAGGATCAGTGAAAAACGTGGCGTGTATTTCAGTAATCTCAAAAGAGAGAGAAAGAAAAGCAACGGAAGAGGACAAACATTCAAGGCTAGCTACCCGATCATCGAGGGGGAAAACCAAGCTTGTCTTTGACACGGACAGGGTCCTAGAAGGCCATTCAGTCCAATTCTCTCATTTCCTGGGTCAACATGTCACAATGAATTAACCACATACTGCCACTGCACAGGGCCCCCTCCCTCACCACATGCCGAGCCCCCACCACATCACACAGTCCACTGGCTCAAACAGAGGAGAGCAGTGCTGTTTTTCACAAGGTAAAGGCAAAATTCAATCCCACGTTCCTGTTTTGTTTCTGTTCAGTGTTCCAACCACAGAGTGGTGCTATTGCAAAAGATAAGGGTAACCAGAAGTCATGCTCTGGAAATTAGCTTTAGGGAAGAGTTTTAAAGGGGGTTTTCAAAAACAAGATCTGGTTCCTGCTCTCAGAAATCACTTTCAGGAGTCAGGGACTTAGGCTTAGAGGCAGCAGGGAGAAAAAGAAAGTTCAGCAACCTAAAAATATAGTCGACAGATGGACAGCCAAAGTCATGGCCACGAAGTCAACTTGGAGAGGGGCAATTGCCCAGTGAATCCTAAAAGATCTCATCCTGGTGTTTCCTTAACCAGGGCTGTCTATGGGGCACGAGCTCGCAGCCAGCTTACTTTCCAGTCCTGATCTTTGCTTTTGCTATCCATACCACTATGGTCTTTCTATAGAAAAGAAAAATCTCTATTTAGAAACACGGATTTACTTAGAAGTCACAATATTCTGCAGCTTAAAAATGGCTCTACATTGTATATAATAATCTTTTTATTCTATCTTTTCAAAAATACACCTTTCTAATTCTTTTTTTTCTACCCACCCTGTTCGTTTAGCACCTTGCCACTCACTTTCTTGGAAGCCACAACAGAGACCTGGGGAGGGTGGTGTCACTCCCTAGTCTTTAGAGGCAAGACATCTTCAGGTCTGAAGTCTAAAGAAAAACAGTAAAGGAAAAGGCAGTTGGCGGTGCTCAAGGGAGACTGTGTGAAAGACTCCCAGAAAAGGGCTAAGACTCTCCCTTTGGGAAACCAATCCTCTGAGAAAAAGTGCATCTTTCACCCTCTGCTCCTGTCTGGGTCTCTCACTCTTCCTCTCTCCTTCCCTCAGTCCCTCCTCCCCTCTCCCCACAAAGACACAGCACATATTTGGCAAGATTAAGGTGTCACCTCTCATATTACAAGGCCTGCTGATTGCAAGCAAAGACGGACCCACCAGCTCAGGACAAAACCCCCTGGAGTTGGAAACAATACAAACTCTTCCTGGGATCCCCGAAAGTCTTGGCAAAGTGAGGCGGCCAGCCAGTGCAAGGCATCTGCAGAACAAATCCAAGTCCTAAAGGCACTGCTTACTGCCTTTTCTTCTTCTTCGTTTCTTCTGATTTTTCAAGTTTGTTTGCCCCCCTTCCCCTTCTCCCTCCAGACTGCCAGGGACCTGGGAGCTGCCTGCAGATCAGTCCGCACATGTATTTAACCCCTTCCCTGCTGCAGCAGGAGCCAACCACCTCTTTCCTTGCAATCTTCAGGTTCCCGGAGGACCTGGAGCTTGAGAAAAGAACTCTGCCAGTGGATCTGAAACTGGGGCCTGAATCCCTCCTTTGACTAGGGCGAGAAGCTGGAGGAGGGGGGCAAGTGCGAGAAGTGGGGGAGGGCAGGGAGGCGGGCCAGATGAGAGGGAGAAAAGCAGAACCCGACAGAGCACGCCCAATCAAACCTTCATGGTGCTGTGTGGCGGGGTGGAGGGAACGAGTCGGCAGCCTCGTCTGGCCCTGAGGAAGACGTCGACATTTTGGCACGAGGGGAGACACTGAAGGAGAACCCTACCCTTGCGAGGAACCGCAGGAGGTGACGCCCCTGGGCCTCGGCGGGTGCTTCCGGCCGTTTTCGATGTGGCGACCCCCATCAGCCAGGATAATGATGAGGCAGGTACAATCTATCTAGTTCGCAGCCCCCAGACTCCTCCTCCCCTCCCACCTCTCCATCAGACCCCCTCGTTTCTCCTTGCGTCCGGTTGGTCCTGAACCGGTGGGTGCAGTTCCGGTGTTTGACCAAAATCTCAAACAATTCCAAGGTATTTGGATTTTTTGAACCTGGGCCCTAACCGAACATGGAGTGGCTTGCTTATTAGACACCTCGAACGACAGGGCAGGGAGGAAACGGGATACTCGCTCCCCTCCCCAGTCGCGCGTGAGTCAAAAGGTCCTGGCAGGAGATGATGTGAGGAGTGGCTGAAGTGGCCGGGAGGAAGAGATGAGGGGCTTGGAGAGAGGGTCCGCCACGCAAGGACTCGGGCAGGGGACAAGAGGGCAAAACTCCGCTCCAGGGTTCTCGACTTCTTGTTGATCCCTAAGTGATATTTCCCCCTCACTTCTCTCGATGGCAAATGGGAGAAAGCAAGATGACTTAACTTGGTAAATTTAGAGAGAACGGCTCGGAGCAAGTGGGGTCTAACGGGCAGCTAAAATTATCTCCAAATAAGAGATTCTGCCCCCTCCCCCATCCTTTCCTCGAATGAATCCACCGGTGGGGAAGTGAGCGTCATTACTTTCTGGGCGCCACGAAGAGGTTTGTTTGTTGCTCGCCTTTCCTGCTTCTCGCGCTGTCCCCGTGCAGACTGGTGGGTGCTGGGCGAGTGATTAACTGCAGGGCCCCATCCTAGTTTGGAAGGAAGGGGTTTAGAAGCTGGAGGCTGGGTGAAATGGGAGGCTGCGATCCATCCCCTTCTCCCTTACACACTCCAGCTCCCGCAAACAAGCGAGAGCGCACACACACACAGCCCCTCCCGAGTCCCTCGGACCACCCGCCCCCACACCCTCTACCTTGACCTCCCTTGACCACCGGCACAGCGTCCTGGGCGCGGGTCCCTGGGAGCGGCGAGTTCGCCGGGGAGCGATTGTCCTAGGGCGTGTTCGTGTTGTGGGGTGGGGGGAGGAGTGGCGGGTGGGCTTGGTAGGGGGTGGGGAGAGATCTAGAGCTGGAAGGGTCTAAGGTTTGGAGGAGGAGTTTACGCCTCAGACCTGATCCGCCAGAGGAAAGGGGTAGGAAAAGGTCCTAATGCCTTGTAAAAGAAAAAAGATCAAAAATAAAAATTTCAAGAGAAAGAACAACTAAGAAAGGCTGAAGACACTAACGTGTAACCTGTTACGATAAATTTAATGTTTCGTTTTTTCCTGGATCTCTAAAAAAGAACTCAAGGGTGGGGGTTACTGAAGAATACTACTGATTTGGAAGTTTTTGTGGCTGTTGCTGTTTTGTTTTGTTTGGTTTTGTTTGTTTTGTTTTTCAAGAGGGACTAGGAGAAATGACCCCTTCCCCGCCACGGGTCCTGAAGCGAGGTCCGAGGGGCTCTGGGGCACCGGCGAGCGCGGCGCTGCGCGGGCCGGGCGGGGGCGGGCGGCGCGGCGCGGAAGGGGTTAAGGCGCTGAGCGCGGAGCCATCTGGCCGGGTTGGCTGGTTATAACCGCGCAGATTATGTTCACGGGACTCAGAGTTGAAGCTCCTCTCCCTACCGAACAGCTCCGCGCACCGCCCCGCGACACAGCCCGGCGCAACTACTTTCTTCTCTCTCTTTCTGCCTCTCCATTTTCCCCTGCTGGGTAGTGGCTGTGGCGGGGTGGGGGAGACTTTGAATGACTGAGCTCGCGTCCACCTTTCTCTTCATGTCGACGTCCCTGGAAACAGTCACACGGATGCCATGGTTACTTTTGCCACGGTAAGGGGAGGCGGCGGGCACGTTGGGTGGGCAGGTCTGGGGATGAGGGGCCGCGTGGGGACGGATTTTCCAGTGGACCGGCGCGGGGGCCCCAACTCCGCACCCCGCCCCACCCCCATTGCGCCGCTCTCACTCACTTTCCCGGGCTTGTGCCTTCCCCAAAGTTTGCGCTGGGATCTGCCCAGGCCGAGGCGCAACCGCAGCCACCCCTACTCTCTCTCTCTCACACACACACACACGCACACACACACGCACACACACAGGCGCGCGCGCACACATGGACACTTCTCCACCTCCTCTCCTTCAGTCTTCTCCCTCGGCTGCCCTAGAAGCTTCTCTCAGTCTGGGAAAGCGATCAGGTTTAAGGGACCTGAATTGGAAAGGATGGGGGGAGGCGAGGGGAAAGTGGGACGACGGAAGGGCAAGAAAGAGATGAAACAGAATCAATCATCCACCGCCCCCAACCAACCCGTCAGCTTCTGGGAGAAAGCTCCCCGCACACCCTATAACAAAAGGGGGTGGCAGACAGGAACCCCGGGCGGGAAGGTGCGGCCGCAGCTCCCCTGCACACGCCCTGCACCCTGCCGGCCACTGCGCCTGATTCTCAGCTCAGCCCTGCACCTCCCGGGCCGGGGCGTGGGCTGGGGGAGGGGACGCGCAGCTCAGGACCCGGAACCTGGCATTCCAGTTTTGGGAGTTGGGACTCACCGCCCCACGCCGCATACCTGCGTCGTAGTCCCCCGAAAGGTCTTTTTCAGAAAAGCCCTCGCGCCGCGGGTTCCTCTTGGCCAGCACCCACCCGGTGGACACCCCACCTTGGGCCTTTGCGCTGATGTTGGAGCTCCGTGCGCAGCCCGCACCTTTGGGACCCCGACAGGGAGCTGCGGCCACCGGGGTCCGGCCATCTCTGGGGATCTCCTCGCGGTTTCGTCGAGCCTGTTCTCGGACTTTCAGCTGTGGCGTGGGAGGCTGGGAGACCCGGGCACCCGCGCAGCCACCCAGGTCGGAGTTTAAAGGTCCCACGACGGAGCGAACTGCCCCATTGCCCCAGAGCTTTACTCGGTGGTGGATGCTCCTGATGAAATTTGGGACTCTTGGGAGTTGAAGGTTAGGGAGAGGAGGCGCGAGGGCCGAGGGGATGGGCTAGGGGAGTAGGATTCTGCTTGTTGCTCTCGGCTGGAGTCGGTGCGCGTCCAGGAGGCGCTGCTTTGCGGGAGTTTGGCTGCTGCGTGCGTTCGTTCGTTGTCTGCGCTTCCGATGCACTGCACTGAGACCCCTGCGTCGAACCGTGTGGGGGCTGTGGATCTTTTTTTCTGGAATCGAGGCTCGGGTGGGATTCCCGGTGGGGGAAACACCGAAAAGATCGTCTGGCCTTAGCCTCTGGCGGCGGGCGCAGGTTCTGAGTCCGAATGAAGGCCGCTCCGGGAGCGCCGGGCTCAGAGCTAGAGAGCTCGGGAGACTGTGCGCCTGTGGACTTGTTTATGTGTATGAAGAGGTGGGGGCGGGGGCCTGCTGAGAGGGGAGGGGAGCCTGGAAGGAGTGGGTGTTTGTCCTGGAGCCTGATGTTTGTAACTCATCTGATTATGGAGTGTGCTGAGGGACGTGCTTTTTAATAAATAGATGCCCGCTCCTACCCCGCAAAACAGCGAGAGCGAGGAAAACATGGAAGCGCTCTGTCCTAAACGTCAGGATGGGAGAAAGTTGTAACATAGAGGGGACTTTTCCAGCGGTCCTGTTTCCACAACACTCAGAAGTTCTCCCTATACTCAGCCTGCCTCCTGCCTGCCCTCAATTCCTTCTTGACATGTCCCACATAAAAGGCTGAGAGGTAGAATGTAGAGGATAAAATCCAACCGCCTCTGCCTTGAGGGTAAACACAGACGGGTATGGCGTTGGGAGTTAACGGGGTTGGAAAATAAAGCAGGCTCCGTCAGGTAAACACTGTTGAAGGAAAATAGGAAGCCTAGGGTGTTTCCCCTAGGGAATGTGCGGGATTTTGTGTTGGTGAGACTGGAGTGTAGCCGGATTTAGAGGATTTGGTTGTGTGTGAATGGGATCTGCTTATCTATGGAGTGAGATTGTGACTATTGAGTAGTCAGGGAGGGATGGGGATGTTTTTCCAAGGTATGCGTGTGTGTGTGTGTGTGTGTGTGTGTGCGTGTGTGTGTGTGTGTGTGCGCGCGCGCGCGTGTGTAGGGGGAGGTGGCAAAAGTGCTGGAGTCCCATCCCTCTCTGGTGCCTGGGAGGTGTGTGTTTCTGGGGATTCTGTCGGATGGGCATCTGTGCGCTTAGCGGGAGACAAGAGCTTGCAGGAACATAGGTGTAGCTAATGAGAAATCTGTGCCTATGAAGGGTGTCAGAGCAGGAGGAGAGGTGCAGCCTGTTGAAGACAGATGGCTTGTGCATGCCTGCACAAACACATGGAGTGGGTGTGGTGTAGGAGGGCGGCTGTGTGTGTGAGTGAAAGGTGGATGCATGTGGAAGGTTGGGCGCCTGAGGATTACCAAAGGGATGTGTGTGGGGGGCTGGGAAAGATTATCTGAGGAGCACAGGGTGTGAACTTTATGAGGGTGCACTGGGAAATTTGGCTGGAATGGCACTGGGGCATGTGGGGGTAGAAAAGTGTGAGCTCAAATCCTTTTTATGGAAAGACAAAGCATTTGTATGGAAGGACACCACGTAGGGATTGGTGTTTGCCTCCCCTCTCCTTCCTCCCCAGAGAGGAGAGAATTGGAAGAGGCTTACAATGACAGATGTACATTTAAGGGGAAAAGTCCTTGTGCATTCGCACTGGGTGAAAATGAGAAGGGATGTGTGCATAAGACTGAAGTAAGTGGAGGAATACACTATTCGTGCCTAGTGTCAGGAATGCATGTTGCATAATGTTTTGTAATGGGTTTCTTATGTAATGGGGGAATTCACTATCACCAGTTCATATTGATAATCAATTAAAGCTAATGGAGTGCCTACTGGATGCTCAGCCCATTGCTGGGTACTGGGACATGGCACACTGCCCTGGAAAAATTCCTTCTCCAGGCTCAGCTAAATGCTGCAATTTTGCCAGAAATAGACCTCAAGGCTTGTTGAGATTTCTTCAAGATCTATAATTCAATTTCTAGAGATGTTTATGGATCTTGGGGGCCAAAGGGAAGCTGACTTGAAATATATCTCTTGTTTTGTTAAAAAGAGGGGCATAAAGGTAGGAAAGATGTAGACTTTTGAGCGTTGGGAAGGGAGCTAGACGGTGTTGCTGTTTCTTGTAGGGGGTGTGGGCTGGGAATTTGAGGGTGCTGCACTTCAGATCAGAACGTAGGTCCAGATCCCTTTGAGGATTGAGTTTTTGAGAGTGTGCAGGGCCTCCTTCATAGCTGGAATGAGATTTGATATGTGGAGCTGGAGAATAGTAAAGTCATGATCAGGGAAGAGATGGACTGGGAGTGTTTGTTCATCTTTGATGTTTTCTGGGCTGAGTGTAAAGCTAACCTGAGTGTGTGTGCATGTGTGGACATGTGCACTTTGGCCTGGACTCATGTAACTGGGAGAAAACTAGCCAGGATGGTAGGACGGGTGGACATTCCAGCTCTTGTGAAGGGGGTGCCACTATGTGTTTTTGCAGGAATTCTGTGTATCTGAGGAAGGATAAAAACTGTCTTGGATACTTGGGTGTGCATGTTCAGTGAAAAAAGGTGTACACAAAAGAAGGGCCCTAGACTTTGGGGAATGAGAGAACGGTGTAGCTGGTCCAGTTCATACCCTGAGATGACTAGTGAGGTAACTGGATAGGAAGAGAGTGAAGGGTGTGCTTTTATGATGCATAAATGTCTGCCTGTCTGGAACATGATGGGGAGCCCCATTTGATTAGGTTGTGACCAGGGGAGGGCATATGTGTGAGAGGACTTTGACTCATGACAGTTTTGAATTCATGAAGTTACAGCTGTGCCATTTTAAGGGTCTACCTTATTTTTGAGGGGAGAACTCATCTGTGTAAGAGATAGTTCATATAGTGCTTGACTATTGGTGAGAAGATCAGGGGCAGATACTTCTGAGGTCAGGGTGGTGAAGTGGAAGACTTTGGGTAGGGAATGCCATAATTCTAGTCCAGTTCTACCACTTGGGAAAAGTGTGACTTTGGTGATGTTTTTAATCTCTTTAACTCTCTGTTTCTCTTTTTGTAAAGTGGCAATCTAATGACTCAGGGAGGAGGAAAGTTCACTCCTCTTTTCCCCCATCAAAACTTGGTGTGTTTAGTTGTATTCAGTTGTACAAAGATGAAATGTAATTAAATACAGGTGCTAGCATGTATGTAGGTCATTGTGAAAATGGGATCTGGACCTCTTTCTCTTTACAGTGCAATTTAATCAGAAGTCATTATGCCCATAGCATCTCTACTGCTCACTCACTGTGTAAATAAAACTTTTTAAAACTGCCTCAGTTTACTCATCCAGAAGCTGGAAGTACCCAAGCCTAGATTATAGATGATGGATATCTTTAAGATCTTTGAGTTATTCAGAGGAAAGGTAGTCTAAGAATCATTGTTATTAATGATCAGAGACAGACACTTATTTCTTAACATCAGCTATGCAGACCAGAGCACCAAAGCAAATGTGACTTGGAGAATAGCAAAAATAATACTTGTCCTTGACATATAGGCACCATTTGAATGAAAGAGGAGCAAGCCCGGCCTGCCTGGTAAGAGGAAAGCCTGGGCTTTGGGTCTTTGAAATTATCTGTGCCCAGTGCAGCAAGTTGGTTACAGCCACTTTCCCCAGAGATGAAGATGGAGGTGAAGAGGGGCACAGAAACCCACTGAAACCTCCAATTCCTCCCAGAAGTTAACACATGCCGTCAACTCCTGGCTCAGAGTCAGGCTCCCATCCTTGAGTTCAGTGGCCATAAATAGTCAGGAGCTAAGCTATTTCCAAGAGGCACTAAACCAATTCTGTTGCTTTTCTTGGCGAGATTGGGCCAATTAAGTTGATTGGAAGAGGTCACTGCTGATGGGTCTCACATTCCCCAGGCGGGACAGGCCAGCAGAGTTTAATTGCATAACAATTCCCATCTCTGCAGTTCCACTCCCAGATGTATCAGATGTTCAGGCCTCTCCTCTTCCCCTACATTCAGGATGCCTGACGAAGCAGGCGGCTTCTGCAGCAAACTTCTCCAGACCGTTTCCTGAGCAGTTACAGCACTCCCACCCCAACTGGAGGGAATGTAAATCTGTGCATCACCTGAAAGTGAGAGAGGGGATGGTGGGTTGACACAGAAGATCTTTAAAGCCCACCACCCTGCCTCAAGCCTCACCAGCTGCTGTTTTACTCTTTAATGAGGCAGACAGTTTCTGACGTTGGGGATGTTGAACTAATGACCGTTGCTAGGGTTTTAGATTTAGTTTTATTTAAAATTGAGTTTGTTGGAAAAAGACCAACTCTCCTACTGGAGACAAGCCTAAGCCTTGTGTGGTGCAGCTGATAAGGTCTGTGGATGTACTTTGTGCATGGACAGGAGGGAGAGGAGACTATGGGGTGTGAGTACGTGTGTGCTGGGGGACACGTGAGCACAGGAGCTGCCCTGGGTAGGCAGGGGGCATTTGTAGAGCTTATGTTATGGATGTCAGGTATCTGGATGCTTGGCTCAGATTGGATTGTCATTGGGTTGCTTCTTACAGATGGGCCAGCTTGAGAAAAAGTTGGGGACACCTTTCAGATCATTCTTATATTGGGATGTTGAACTTTGAAGTATGAGGCCAGTGTAGATATTACCTCATTCTTGCCTGGATGGATTTCTAACAGGGTTGAGGCTGGACCAAAAACATCTTTCAGAAGAGTCATTTTAGTACCTGTGAGCACACATGTAGATGGCCCCAGAGCCTTAAAGTATTTTTTGTTGTTGCTAATAGTTTTCCATAACTCAGTCTTTTATTTTGCCTAAAAATACTGAGAGGCTAGAGGTTGCACACACCTCTACATGGTCAGAATGCATTTGCTCTTCATGTCCTCATCTGTGCCATGTTCCTTCTCAAACAGGATTAATTGGGAACAGCTAAGGGCTTCCTGCAGCTCTGAGCATCCTCACAGGACAAACCTCTGACTGACTGTGGTGCCACTGAAGTAGAACAGATTTTGGCATGAAATTTGGTGTGGTCTGTTGTGATTGCTCACTTTTTAGTAATGTCTCCAGAGAAGACATTCGCTGAGCCTATTTTTTTGTGAGTTTGTTCAGTTAGGGATTTTTGGAAGATTTAAGTTTCTGGAACATTCAAGGCCAGAGCTGTTGGAGAAAACAGTAGCCAATAATCTCAAGAGCCCAGGCCAGGATGACCTTCAGTAGCATGAGGCAACAGGTAGCTGACTGACTTGGAGGTATGGGACCAGGTTCAGTGACTAGGCTCTGTCACTAATTAGCTGCTGTTGTGTGACCCTGGATATTCTCTCTAGGACATGGCTTTGCCATCTGTAAATGAAGGGCTTGATTTAGAAGATCTCACAGTCCCTTTCCAGCTCTGCCACTGTAGAATTCCACAGTAGCCACATCCTCCTACCTAATCAGTGCTAATTGCCTCACTTGTAGTGCACCCTGGCACACCCTTAATGAGCTCCTGTTTTTATCTTTGGGGAGTGGCTGAGTCAAAGGCAGAAAGGCAGGCAAAGAATTTGCCAGAGTGTTTCACTTTGGCCAAGAATGCTCCAGACGTTGGCTTAGCCTATACAGGGTGTGCAGAGCTGAAAGGGGTGGGGTTTGGCTTTCTGATAGGCCTGGTGCTAATCATTCAGCTTCCACATGAATGTGTTTCAGTGGCAATGTCTCTGACTAAGACAAGCATCCATCTTTAAGATGATGGATGATGATGATGACAGTTAATATTTGAGTACTTACTGGGTGCTAGGCACTATTACAGATATTACATGGCATAATCTCAATACTCAAAATAATCTCATTTATAGATGGAGGTACTGAGGTTATGTGAGGTTAAGGGGTATGCTGATGCTCTTGGCTTTCCAGCCTGAAGCCCATGGCATCCCAAGCCTATCACCTGCCAGTCAGATTCTGTTTTCTATGTTCTGTGATGTCATCCAGATGGGAGCTGGGTCCATCACCTTCTGCAAAGTTGGTCACCTCATAGGGTAACCTGCTTCCCACCCCCAGAAGCTTCCTTTTCATGTGTAAGACAAATGTTTAGATTTTTTAGCCACCTGCTGGCAAGCATGTGTCAGATCTGTCTCAGCTTCCATTGGCCCTCCCCGTTTACTTCTTGTTCTGTTGACAAGGGAATCTGCCCTTACAGAACACGGGTATTGATTTAAGCCACAGTTGCCTCCTTATAAACTCTATAAAATTGGAGCTGGACATCTGGTTTTGATCCACACGCCCATGAGAGGTGGTAGGTCCCAGCGTTCTTGAGTCCTGGAATTGCACAGAATCAAAGTGAAAAAGAATATGAATGGAGAGCATGAGGTTTCTTTAGAATTTGGAAGATGGCTTTCTTTGATAGGCTAGGGAACTCACACCATTTAGAATGGGGCCAAAGTTAAGATAGATTTTGTGCTGGGAAGTTGCAGGGCAGGGGTCGCTGCTAAAGACTGAGGGTCCCCAGGCTGTGTTTGATACAGAGCAGAGAAACTGTAGAGACCTCCAGCCAAGGAATTGCCACTGCATGCCACTCTCTGGGCAGTACCAGAAGTAGAGAAGCCAAACAGATTCTTGGGGCGGATGTTGCCCTCTTTGAAGGTTGTAACTAAAGGCTCATTCCTTCTTCCTCCTCTCCCAGTGATGGTGGGAGAGATTTCACCACCGTCACTACCACATATGCATCATCAAGACAGTTAATGAGAGGTGACTTTGTTCTGTTCCTTACAGGTATTTGCATGTACAAATAAATGTTGAACACTAACCAAATGCCTATTATACCATAGGTACTCACAAATCATGTGTTTACTTTGCTTAAAATAACTTTTCATGTGTAGGGTGACAACGTTTTTCTTTACATGGAGTATATAGTGTTTTGAAAACTGATAGCCAGCAAGGCGTGGTGGCTCACACCTGTAATCCCAGCACTTTGGGAAGCTGAGGCAGGCAGATCACCTAAGGTTGGGAGTTCGAGACCAGCCTGAGCAACATGGAGAAACCCCATCTCTACTAAAAATACAAAATTAGCTGGGCATGGTGGCACATGCCTGTAATCCCAGCTACTCGGGAGGCTGAGGCAGGAGAATCACTTGAACCTGGGAGACGGAGGTTGTGGTGAGCCAAGATCACACCATTGCACTCCAGCCTGGGCAATAAGAGTGAAACTCCATCTCAAAAACCAAACAAACAAACAAAACTGATAGCCAGGTTCTTGCAATTTACTTCCCCTTTCCTTCTGTTTCTGGATCTAAGACCCCAGCATTTAAATATATCCTCCTTTGGCTCCAAATGATCCCTTAGGGAGTTTGTTTCAAGTTCTCAGCCTGAGATTAGCTCCATCCCATGTCTAGAGGACCTGTTCTTAATAGTTCATAAGGCACTTCCACTGGGTTCAAGAGGAAGACAAAACTTTAGAAATCACTTGCTTTCCCAACAGGTGTGTCCCATGGTGGGGAAGAAACCCAGTCCTTCTAACACCCACCTGGTTACCTTAAATAGCTTGCCACATTCCCCCTGCAGAGAGCCCAGACTAGCTGTGTGACTTTAAGCAAATCACTTTCCCTCCATGGGCCTCCTTTCTTTTCCTGGAAAAGGGAGGAATTGAACTCACTAGAGGGTCACAAGGACATGGCCAGTGTGATAGATCACATCTTCCATGATTCTGCTGCTACCTCGGCCTCGCACTGTGGCCCATGCCTGGGATTTTCAGGTATCCCTCTTGGGCTGGAGGACTTATGTGGAGAGATGTGGAGGGGTGGAGGAGGAAATTAAGTTGTGTGATTCCAGATAAGTCATTGAACATATGGATGAGTGCATGTTTATGAAGCACTGAAGAAGCAAGCTTGCCAGATTCGTGGCAGACCTTGGATTGGAAGTTGGGAGTATGGGAGAGGTTTATGTGGGATTAAAATTGTCTGTGGGCAGCTGAATTCAAAAAGCTAAATCAGAGAGATCCCAAACTATGAGCAGAGAGATCACACTCCGCCTCTAACTCCACCAGAGGCTGACTACAATTTTGGGAAGGCCCTGAACCACACAAGGTCTCACTTTCTCATCTGTTAAGAGGTACTGGCTTTGATTATCTCTAAGGTCTTTCTTCACTTATCGTTAATTAAATTGTGGGAATTGGGGGCTAGCTGAAAAATCTGGACAAATGTGTGGTTGGAGAAGGGGATACCTCAAAAAGCCTAAATATAGAGGGAAATGTTATATACAAGTGATACGTCTATTTTTTGAATTGGAGCTAGCATCGGAGGATATCGTCTGTACATAATGTGCTTCAAATGCTCACCCCTCCATCATCACCAATGATATCAAAACCATCCTTCACGTATTTGCTTAACCTGGGAAGCCTCCCTGCTTTCCCCAGAGAGCCTGGGGCTCCCTTCCCGGGCTCCCGATTTTATACCACTTAGCAGCCTGTGTTTAACTTGCATTCCTAGAATATGAACTTCGCAGAGAAAGGGATCTGTTGTTTTCATTTTTGTGTCCCCCAACACCTTGAATAGTGACAGCCACAGGAATGTGTTGAGTGAATGAATTGTCTCTGTGACTACTTCTGACACAGCATGACTAGTCATCATGAGCTCAGAATGTGCAGTAGCAATGTGGCAGTGCCAGAAACTGGGCTCAGAGAGGTCGTGTACCTTGCCAGGGCTTCAAAACTGTGTTACCTTTATCTCCCTTTTGGCCTGTCCCAAGGCTAAGGTCATGAATGCTCAGTGCTTGCTTGCCAGAAAAGGCTGTTATTACTCCCTTTTAGAGACCCTTCTTCCATGTCTTAACCTGTATAGTTCCTCTGAAAATTGGGGCTCTTGGTCACAGGGAATTTGATGTCATTCCATATGCATTAGAGTAATCCCCGCTTAGACACTTGGAAAACAACTCAGAACACACGTGTAAAGATTATTCATTAAGCATCCTGTTCATGGCCATGTGCTAGATGTTGGAGAAGATGCAGAGATGAATGTGGTGATGGTGGCCTTGGGGTCTGGAAACTGATGAAGGTGACAGACAGGTACAGTCACAGTGCTCCAGGGAGAACAAGGGAAGCAGGGAAGATGGAATGCAGGGTTCCCACTTCAGGTGTTGTTTTTTAGTATGAGCCCTGATAAAGACTCCTGTTGGTGCAGGCGCAAGCTGGAGGGGCCAGGAATGGTCACCACTTCCACATGACAGTGGTTTTCCTGTCCCTGAAGTCCAATGGCTAGGGTGATGGATGCTCAGAGGCCATTGTGATGTGAGCCCTTGGTTCTTGTGTGGAAAGTCGGGGGAACATGCGTGTTGTACAGGTGTTGGAGCTTGGGGAAGGTGAAGGTGTGTGTGCTTACGGGTGTAGTTCTCAGAAGTGTCCCTGCTCGTGTCATGGTGGGAGTGAGTCCACCTCAGTCCCCTAAGCTGTGCTTCTACCTCCTGCCTGATTACACAGCCCTTCTGACACAGCAACAGACTGCCATCTACTGTCCACTTCTGTCCTCGGAGTCCCTCCTGCTCAAGGAGGCATTAATATTTTTCTCATCCGGACACCAGAAGAAAAAGGCGTGGAGTCCTATTTAGCAATTCATTTTAGAATTTAGAAAGAAGTCTTTAAAGAAAAAACACATCTGTCAGATGATTTTCTTCCCTGTTTGCAAAGTATTATCGTAAGGGGCCACTTTGCTGCCACTGAGTCTTGCGAATCGCCTTGCTAGGTGCCGTGTAGAATATTAAGAGATATAAAGTGAAGTCTTACCTTCAACCGCCTTGCAGTCTCCTTGGGAATACGGGGTAGATTTGCAGAGAAGCAGACCACAGGATGAGGCAGTGGATATTTGGTAAGAGGCATCTGGGTGGTAGGGACTACAGAGGTTTTGGGAGTTTGGAGGAAGGAGGAGCCCTTGTGGGCTGGGGGATTCGGGAAAGACAAATGTGGGTCTCCTTTTAGCAACCCCAGTGTTTGGGAAGAGGTTTTTAAGAGCTGCACGATGCTGTGAGACAGGCTGTGAATTGGAAACTCAGGAACCTGGAGGGCCTGAGGTCTAGTCCATCTTCTGTCAGTCCTGCCCTGTGACCCAGGGCCTTGGGTTCCGTATCCTCAAAGTGAGGCTGTTGGTCTTCTTGTCATTAAGGGCCCTCCCATCTCTGACCCTGAGAGTATACCACTCTTGCGTGCAGTGGGAAGTGGTTTCCTGGTTTCCTGCTTGTCAAGAGCAATAGAGTCACTTGGATCCTGTAAGGGAAGGATACCTGGATTCAGGACCCTGTGATGATGACCCTGCACACAGCGGGAGTGGGAGAATTTCCCTAGGGGAATTTTGGGTGCTGTTAAAATACAAAATGGGGAAATGTTCCATGCGGCCTCTGCATGCTACTCCTCTCCAGAGCTTTCCTGGACTTTCCTTCCAAAAATATACGTGCATGGTGCTTTGAGTCCAAGATAGCTCCCCCAAAAGAAATTGCATTAATATTCCAGCATTGTTCATAGCTCAAATTTAAGATTCCTTCACACTGGAATTCATTTTGTGATTGTTTTTATGGAGGTTTGTTTGAGATTTGAGACTTTTTGGTGGCTGTGGATTAAAATGGGGGAAAAGATTGTTTTCTGTAACTCATTCACTCCTTCTCTTTTTTCTCTTTCTTAGCATTTAAACCACCACCAAGGAAATCTCCAGGTTGTTTATTGCATATTCTTGTCTTTTGATGTGTGTGTGCATGACAGAGAGAGGAAAAAAAAGAGGGAGAGGGGTTAGAGAGAGAGCACAAGAGATAAAGATATTTTAGATTGTGGTCTATTAGCAAGTCTAGGAAATCAGGTTGAATTTGGATTGCGTTACAGGTTGAGAGACCTCAGCTTGTCACTGTAATCCTCTGACATTTCCCTTTTACTTTTTAGCTCTTGTCCGAATCAAGAATACATCTTCCCATTCCCCCATTATGTGTTTACATCTCCTTTTGGGGCAGCTGTATAAAGTTACTGTCTGTCTACAGCAAGTCTCCTTAGTTCTTTGGGGGACTGTTCGACAGAGGCACAGTGAAGGATACAGCCATTAGAGAAGATCAGCTTTTGGACAAAGAGAAAAAAAGTATGTTGGGGAATTGGAGAAAGATGCCAATTGTCAATCATGTGTTTTCCTGTGGTGTACTAATGTTTGTGACCATTAACCACAGAGAGAGAACATGAGCAGGGGCTGGGACAGAGATGAAAGGGAGACTCTCCCCAAACCAACCCATGTGGAAATAAAGCAGGAGTCCCCAGCAATAGACATGGAGCCAAACAACCCGGGAAGTAACTAGGAAATTCCTGGTGACCTGTGATGTGTTTTGTAATCACTGGTGAAAGTGGGAGGAGATGGGGTAAAGGTACAGGTAGAGGACATTCCATGGGAAGAGACCCCCAAGGTGAGGGAAAGCAGGGGCTTCAAGAACTGAAAGAAGTCCAGGGAGGGGGTGCACAGAGAGCAGCATAGGATAATGTGGACTGTACGGTGGAGAGGTGGGTGGGAGCCAACCAGGAGCTTGTTTTTTTGTCCCAGGGCCATGGGCGCTATGGAAGACACTGAGGGCACAATTGAGCTTTTGTTTTTAAAAAGATCCCTCTGGCTGCAGTGTGGCTCTTAATAAAGAGTTGTTCAGTGAAGAAAGAAATGGTTGATGGTTGGATTGATGGAAGAATTAATGAATGAGCAAACAAATGGTTGAGATGCAAAGGGAACCCAGCAAGCCTGATTTGATCTCTGGTTACTTTGACCAGTACTAGCTCCAGGGGCGATTATCTCAGCCTGGCAGGCCAGGGAGCAATGCATTCATCAGAGTGGCTCTGGGTGAGGACACATGGATTACAATATCTGATAATTTAGGGTAGTTGGCAGTGGGGAGGACCTCTGAAACTTTTTCCTTCTTCTATGCATTTCCATCCTAATTTGATTTCATTCAGGATCAAAAAAGATGGCTTTTGAAATCACATCCGAGAACATTTGAAACTGTGGCGATGACTTCCTCCAGAGGGGACTGCTTGCATGGAAAACCTTTTCGTAGGCTCATCATGGAATAGGACAGATGGTAAATTTCTTGAGCCTTTGAAGTGGTCCCAGATTTCTGGACATCTGACCCACCCATAGATGATTCCTGTGGATTAAAGAGAGAGAGAGAGAGAGAGAGAGAGAGAGAGAGAGAGAGAGTGTGTGTGTGTGTGTGTGTGTGTGTGTGTGTGTGTGTGTGTATGGTGTGTGTTTAAAGTTTCAAAGTCTCCTGAAAATTACCAAGTGCTATTGAACTTTTTTTTTTTTGGTCAGTAGTAGATATCTAGAGAATTTCTTGCAAGGTCACATTGTTTAGCATGTATAAGGGAAATGTGTGTGGCAGAGAGTCAGACTGACACCCAGCGTGCCATCCAGTTGCTTGGGAGGTGGGAATGCTCCTTGGTAAAGCCAAAGGGAGCCAAAGAGGACCTCTAGTGTCTTTGTTCTCCCATGTCCTGACTATTCCAATCTCACCTTGCATTTTGAGACCGTTTAACTTTGGCTAACAGTGGTAGTTGCTCAGGATGTCATTCAGGCCAATTACATTTGAATGTCTAGAGTTGAGTCAGAAGCTCAGGAGGTGATTGCAGTGTACAGTCATGTTGAAAAGCACTAGCTGACACTACTAACCTACTCTGCCCTCCTCCCTGCCTTTTGGCAGCTTGGCCATATCTGTCCCCTCATCACCTCAGTGTGCCGATGAGAACTCCTCACTTAGCTAAGGAAGTTCTGCTAAGGATGTTCACCTAATTTGGGCTGAGCCCTCCTATCTTCTACAAATCCAGCCTTTGCCTCAGAAATGGGAGGCCAGGAAGACAGGACAGGTTCTTAGCATATTCTGAAATACTCACCATCTCTCATCTGCTGAAGGCGGCATTATGGATGAATGGTAGGGGACAGTGGGGAGAAAGACCAGCATCCATAGGGCAGTAACCATGTGCAGACACCTCTTTATACTTGTCATTCTAGTTCCCCCAACAACTCTCAGAAGCAGATATTATACCAGGCAGTTATTATACCAGGCTTGCAGGGGTCATCTCCTTAGTTCCTCCAACAACTCACAGAGGCAGACATTATACCAGGCTTGACTATACAGTTTACATAATGCATTCATAATGCAAAGTGGTTTGTGATCTCTGAATGTTCAGATTTCCAACACTGGTTCTCCCCAATCATTTGCATATCAGCCAGCTACCTTCCTCTAGGGTTAGCTCAGGGCTGCTGATGGCTCAAGGGGAAGGAAAGCACCTATCTCCTCTCTCTGTTCTGTGGGATTCAACAATATTGGGCTGGTCCTTCCAGGACGCCCAACCTGAGGACATGTTTTAACCAACAGGCCTTTATATGGAGAAAACAGTAGTTCACTTCCTTGCCATTTCCCTGTTAGAAAGCCATGGAAAGTTCCAGGACAGACGGGGAGTAGAGGTTCAGAGAAGGAGGCTAAAAAAACAAGACCTGAAAAAGTTAAGTTTCCAACCATATATTCCCAAATTGTAAAGTGGACCATATGGAATCATCATTGTAATCCCTGGGTTTCTCATTTACAACTTTTGCAAAAGATATTACCATGTATTCTGTCAGGCATGCTGGAGCCAGATGTCTAGCACCCATTGCTGAGTGCATGCTTCAGTCAGAGCTTTGGACTTGGGATTCTCCAGACTGCTAAGTGACCTATGTGTAGTTTAGGAACATAATGCTTGGAATGAGCCACGCCAACCTGATGTGAAGACCACATGGTAGCCTGACAGAGCAGGCTGGGTAGTGGTACAACCATGATCTGCAGTGGTGGGCAGGGGGTGGGAACAGGCTTCTTCTGCACCAGGTACTACTGAGTGAAGTATACATCACAGAGACAAGCCCTGCTGAGAGCAGTGGAAGCAGAAAAACGCAAGCCTATCTCTGTGTCTACCATGTAGGTAAGTCTCTCTTGCCTATGTGTACCTGCCGCCATTGCCCCATCCCACCCCAAATATACAGCATCACCTTCAGCTGTGGCTTTTGTTTTTTGATCAAGGGACAGTAATGTTTCTAGGAGGGAGAAGAACAATGAACAGAAGCATTTATGTATGGATATTGGACAATTTATTGTTTTTCAAAGTCTAATCTAGAACATGCTCATAAGAGACCGTGAATTGAGTAAAAAGTTGATTATAGTATTAAGGGCTATTAGGCACAATGACTGAAAGAGGAGTTAAGAGTGATCCTTCAATAATTCCCCTATGGGATTATGCACATTTAAGGAAAAATGTTATTCAGGCTATTTCTGCCTTAGAGCTAAGCATCATTAGAGCAAAATAGAGAGAGAACTAACCCTTAAGCAGGAGGACCCAAGTTCTCATTCCATTTCTGTCAGTCACTGTAGGCATAACCTCTCAAGGCTTTAGTTTCTTCTTTTGTAAAGTGGGATAATAAACCCTACTACCACTTAACACAATTAATGTGGGGTTTCAGATGAGATGACACGTAGGGTCACGCTTGGCAAGCTGTAAATTACAAATATATGTTATGGTTTCAATTAATACATTCCTATGTGAATAGCACATTGCTCTGTTTGGAAGATGGCTCTTCTCCAAGTCAGGATAGGATAAAGTTCCCTGACGAGACACTGCGGGTACCTAGTTGTTGCCAAAACATTGATTGTTTCTAGGAAGCTTGAGGAAGCACTGTAAGAAATGGGAAGAAATGTTATGGCCCTGGCTTGAAAGAATAACAATGTATCAGTCTACGTATTTCTGATAATGTCATCTTGGGATAAGAGACTCAGGGTAGCTTAGTGAGGGTCATGGGCATGCACAGCACTGTAAAAATGGTGTCCAGGAATCCTGGGTTTATTTCAGTATGAGTTGTCCAGCCCTTCTGCCAACCCAGTCACCTACTTCGCCCCCAGCTGCTTTTGATGAACTCTCTGCACACACTTGCATCTGTATCTGTGGAACAGAGCTCTCCTTTTACGTGAGAATAAATCTGGTTGCAAATCTAATACATTCCCCTACCACAATGTCCCCTGCCTTTTTGTTTACTTCATTTATGAAAATACCCTTGAAACATCCATAGTCCCATTTTGTAGATATGGTACTTCATGTCTTTGAGATTATTAAATCCTCATGCTCCTTTCTGATTGCTCTTTTCACCTCTTCTTTGGGTTTTGGCTTTTCTGTTGGTGGAGTTTGCTGTTTCTTTTCATGGTGCAGGTTCTCCTAAGTTGGATGGTTGCTAATTCTTATTGCCAGTTTATCTTCTGTGGCAGATTCTCTGACATGCCTCGGATGTGGGTTCCGTGCTTGGCTTTGGCTTGTTATATGGGCTCTCATGTCCTGAATGTTTACCTTCTTTGAAGGATTTCTCATAGCTTCTAGCCAAAGAAAGTCCCCCTTCTTATTCTCAAGCCTCGACAGTTATAATTTTATTACATTGTTTTGGGAGTAAGGCTGGAAGAACTTGCTGATGGATGCGTGGTGGAGAGCAAGAGCAAGAAAGATATAATGGAAGAAGGAGCTTCCTTCACCAGAAGGAATCTATGCCATTGTTCTTGCATTCCTAAGGCCTACCAAAAAGAGCTGACTTACATTACAGTTTCTGAGAGAACTATGTGTGCTGTTACTAGGAGCATAAGAGAAAGAAAAATAGTCAGAATATTCAGTATGCTTCATTTATCTAATGTGAAAAACGAACTCTGCCCAGTGACTTAAGAGGCATAAATTCTGTTTCTAAAAAAGCCACTTCTGAGTTCTTGATATGGTAAGGTATTGTGTTCTGTGCTGGAGAGGAATACAAAAATGCATGGTTCCTCACCTCCAAGAACTTATAGTACATGTAGGGAAATAAGACAGCCCCGCCTGAATAACACTTAAGATGGAAATGACTAGAGCCATGGAATGCAGCACACAGAGGGCACTTGGAGTTCTAAGACTTCTGATGGGTGATTGAAGAGAGCCCTGAATCAGTGAAGCATATTTTAAGGGATGGGGATAGCACAGACAGCACAGGGGTGGAAACAAGTGTGGAGTGTCCGGGGCTTGACCAGTATCCCTGAAAGGGAGGGAGTGTACACAGAGCATTTAAAGGAGCTCTGTCTCAGGGCAGCTTCTCTCAGCCCCTCCCAGGCATAGAGGTTTTGGGAGAAACAGTCTACTGCACACTCTCATGGCTTTTCTCCTTTTTTCTGCTTTCAGTGTGTTCTTTGAACTTTTTTAGAAACTTCCCCAGGGGTCTTCTCATCTGATCTTCATTTAACACTGTGCTCCATCTCATGGGGTTCTATGTTTTGCAGGTTGTAGTGCTTGCGATCCAGCCTTCCCAAATGATTTATCTGAATTTAGCATTTGGTGTGCATTTTGCTGTCTTGCTACTATCCTAGCCCCAGCAAAGAAAGGATTTACCTGGAGTATGGGCAGGGCTTCAGAGAACACCCTAACCTTCCTGACTCCCGAGTTTGCAGAGCTCTGCCAAACCTGGTCTTGAGGGAGTGAGAAATGCGCTAACAAGCCATCCTCTTTGGTATCAAGTGCAGACAAATCACTTAGCCCATCTGAGGTCCACCAACAGTAAGCTACTGGTTTTTGAAACCCCAGGATAATTCATCTGATTTCAACCCTGCATTTAGTCACTTAAAACATTCTCGCACATGCATTTGCTGGCTCACGTACATACAAATATACACACATCTCTCTTTGTGCCCTTTCCTAGACTCTAATGATTTCTTCTCCTCCAGGAGGCAGGAATCCAAGACTTATAAAACATGACTTCTGGAAAGTTTTTTCTTCTGCTTGGCCAGGGTATCATTTTTTTCTGCCTTTCCCTGGAGAATCATTGGCCACTGGCCTAGTGGTTGGGGCAAGGATCAGAGGTACCTTGCATTCTGGGATTTGTCCTTAAGGGCTGGGTGAGACTCTGCATCGGGTCTGTAGTCTGGCTCCACTCTGGTACATTAACTAATCTTTTGACTCCCAGATGGTCCAAAATGTGTGGATTTAGAGGAGCAACAGACAGCCCTTCCTCTGGGCCTCTCCAAGAACACAGTTTGATGTCTAGACACCCTTAGAGAAACACGACAGAGGAAATAATGATGGAGCAGCATGGGAACAGGTGAAACCCAGACCCTGTGCCTTGTTAAATTCCATCCTGGAGTGGAGATACCAGAAGAGCAGATATTACCTTTATTAAGTGATAGAAATGATTAGGGATTTCTCTGACTTCCTGTAGGGTTGGATAAACCCCAAAGTGAAGAGAAATTTGCTTTTTGTTTTAGCCATTCGGAAACTCAAAACCCTGCTACAGTGCTATCGGTTTAATTTTTCCCCATCACATTGCCTGTGCAACTTCTGAATGGTTTCAGCCATTTCTTAAAATTTCCCTGCATTGTCATTCAGACAACAAGAATAGATTTCACCATTTTCCTCTCAGAATAATGGTCATGAATAATAATTATTGAACTGGGAACCATGCTCAACCCTCTGTATGTGATCTCAGGAATCCTCACAGAACTCGATTAAATAGTGATTTTATTATCTCATTTTTGCAGACAAAGCAACTAAAACTTCCACACGTTTTTTACATTGCACCTAAGATCATCTGAGGAACTACATTTTACTTGTTTCTCTAATGTATGACCTTTTCTTTCTATGATAATGTAAATTCTGTGAGGACAGGGCTTTTTGTATCCTTGCTTCAGTGCTCTATCTCCAGCACCTGCACTACGACATGGCACCTGGTAGTTACTTAGCAAAGGTTTGTCAGATGACCAAGTAACTCACCCAAGGTTAAATGTCTAGGAAGTGGTGGCACCAAGCTTAGCATGTCTCTTTTCCGATTCCAGAGTTCAGACAGTCCTAACCACTATCTCACACTACCTTCCTGTTTATTTTTAAACCATGTTCCTTCTCTTCAACCCCTCTCCAATGCCTTACACCTTGCTGCTGTTATTTTAAGCACAGCCACAGTGAGCTACTGTACCCCTCTTCAGGGTAGCCTCATCCTACTCTGCCTCCTAACCATGGTCCTTAAATCAGCAGCTATGGTTAATATATTTAGTTCTTTTAATCTAATCTGAAACACAAAGCATTTGCTTCCTTAATTCGAGATTTTTGGCTTTCCTTGGATTAAGCTTAAAGCCAAAGAAGTACCACAGAACTGATTGGGGCTGTCAGAAGTACCTCTTTCTTGAACTTAGTCAGTAGGAAGTAGAAAGATAACAGCTAGGGCTTTGGGGGTCCTTCCAGAAGTCGTTGTGACATATAGCATTCTTTCGGATTGTGAAGTAAATATCTGTTCTCACACATGTTCAACATAGAGAGTTAAGAAAATGGGAAAAGAATAAAGAGCAAAACCATGACCAGAAATACCATTAATACCCTTTGACATTCTTTCTCTGTGTGTGCGTGTCTGTGTTTCTTTGTTTCTGTGTCTATATATAGGTATTTCCTTTATTTTTATTTTTAAATTTTTATTTTATTTTTAGAGACAGGGTTGTTACTTTGTTGTCTAAACTTGTGTGTGGTGGCATGGCAATCATGGCTCACTGCAACCTGCAACTCCTGGGCTCAAGAGACCCAGCCTCAGCCTCCAGTGTAGTTAGGACTACCGGCACGCACCACCATGCCCGGCTAATTTTTCAATTTTTGTAGAGATGAGCTCTCACTGTGTTATTCAGGGTGGTCTCAAACTCCTGGCCTGAAGCCATCCTTTCACCTCGGCCTCCCAAAGTGCTGGGATTACAGGTGTGAGCTACCATGCCCAGCTCCTTTCTATAAATAAGGGGCTCACCATACTATATAAACACTTTTTACCTGGCATTTTCCAGTCACTATTGCATTGTATGTATCTCCCCATGCCTTTAATTACTCTTGCATAAGGTGATTTTCCGCTGCATAATATTCCATCATGTACCACACTCTTTAACCGTTTTGCTTCTGTGGCACATTTTCATTTTGGTCACACTTTTTTTTTTTTTTTAAGAAAAAGAGAGAAAAGAAGAAAGAAAGAAAGAAAGAGTGAAAGAAAGAAAGAAAAGGAATGAAAGAGAGAAAGAAAGGAAGAGAAAGAGGGAGAGAGAACGGGATTCTTGTTCTATTGCCCAGGCTAGAATGCAGACTAAAAATGGGTATTAAAAACCTCTTTTATGCCAATAATTGTGCTTAACAGTGGAGACAGGAAGGAATAAGGGATGAATATAACAAACAAGCAGCCAACCAATATTTTATTTAAACCTGTGAAATGCTATGCAATTGCTGAGGAGTGATTTACTTCCAATTATGTGATCACTTTTTAAATAGGTGTAATGTGATACTGAGAAAAATGTATGTTTTGTGGATTTAGGGTGGAGAGTTCTATAAATTTTTGTTAAGTTTACTTGTTCCAGGCCCGAGTTCAAGTCCTGGATATCCTTGTTAATTTTCTGTCTCATTGATCTGTCTAATATTGACAGTGTAGTGTTAAAGTCTCCCACTATTGTTGCGTGGGAGTCTAAGTCTCCTTGTAAGTCATTGAGAACTTGCTTTATGTATCTGGGTGTTCCTGTATTGGGTGCATACATATTTAGGATCGTTAGCTCTTCTTGTTGCATTGATCCTTTCACCACCATGTAATGACCCTCTTTGTTTCTTGTGGTCTTTGTTGCTTTAAGGTCTGTTTTATCAGAGTCGAAAATTGCAGCTTCTGCTTTTTTTTTTTTTCTCTCCATTTGGTTGGTATGTCTTCCTCCATCCCTCTGTTTTGAGTCTTTGTGTATCCTTGTATGTGAGATGGGTCTAGATACAGCGTACCAATGGATTTTAGCTTTTTATCCAATTTGCCTGTCTGTGTCTTTTGATTGGGGCATTTAGTCCATTTAAATTTAGGATTTAAATTTAGGATTAATATTGATATATGTGAGTTTGATACTTCCCCAACCTAGCAAGGCAGGCCAATATTCAAGCCCAGGAAATACAGAGAACACCACAAAGATATTCCTCAAGAAGAGCAACCCCAAGGCACATAATTGTCAGATTCACCAGGGTTGAAATGAAGGAGAAAATGCTAAGGGCAGCCAGAGAGAAGGGTCGGGTTACCCACAAAGGGGAGCCCATCAGACTCACAGCAGATCTCTCAGCAGAAACGCTACAAGCCAGAAGAGAGTGGGGGCCAACATTCAACATCTTTAAAGAAAAGAACTTTCAACCTAGAATTTCATATCCGGCCAAACTAAGCTTCATAAGTGAAGGAAAAATAAATTTTTTTGCAGACAAACAAGTACTCAGAGATTACATCACCACCAGGCCTGCTTTACAAGAGCTTCTGA